>LPNX011172474.1:184059-307995 GCA_001517045.1 Pseudotsuga menziesii | reverse complement strand
TCCATACCTCCAAAGTTGGGGTGGTCGGCTTGGCATTTAGGCCTATTCAGGTTATTAGAGTCTATGTGTCAATGTATAAACATGCTAGACATCATTTTTGATTCATATGAACATGTCTAAGTCCCCCTAGGTGTTTTTCAGTTTTTCAATTTTTCAATTTTTCAATTTTTTAGTTTTTTCAGTGTTTTTTATTAAAATTTAATTTTTCCAAAACTTAGGCTATTTTTTTTATAGTTTAATTGGAAAAATTGATTTTGTAATAAAAGTGGGCCAAATAATCAGTTTCAGTCATGTAGGTGCTCATTTTCAAGATAAGAGCACCATGTAAACCCATGGACCCACTGTTTCCTAGTTTTGAGTGATTTTCCATCACTCAGGTCAGAAAGCCCCAAAAACCAATTATTGATTATTTTAATTAATAAATTGATGAATAATGGAGCAAATCCAAAATCACAAATCAATGGATTCTTAGCCGATTTGATTGAAATCAGTCAGATCTGAAGCAGATTGACTGGATCTGACAAATCCTTGACTTAAGGAGGTGATCAAATCAGATCCAGAGTTGATCTTGAGCATCCTTTATGAGGAATTTCTCCCTCCCTCTCTCCTCAACACGTTTTTGGCTCAACTGGATGATTTTTGGTGGATTCTTCAGTCAACAGGTTGAGGTGTCAGTCAAATCAGCCCCCCGATTGACAGTTTCACTTAGTGAGACTCAGATCTGGCTCAACTAGACACAGATTAGGCATTGATGGACTCTCCATTAGTTGATTTCACTTGATTCCATGAGTAATTGTGCCCCCCTGGGCTAGATGGCCTGTAAATTGTATATATCCAGGCACAGCCTCCTCTTCCAAGCTAGTTAGAACTGGATTGAGGTGTTGTTGCTCTTGTACTGTATTGTTTTTTCATTCTGGAATAAAGAAGCTATGGAGGCAAGATCTATGGTGTAATGCTCTTCATGTGTGGATGTTGATTGTCAAATGCTTATGAGGTATAATCTGCTTTTGTTTATCATTGCTTTGTTGGTTAATTGTTGGCCTTGAAGGAGAGAGATCCCTCCTGTTAGGGTAAGAGTTTATTCTAGTTTGATTATGCTCTTACTGCTGCTTGTTCCAGATCTATTGGATTTGTATGTATTTTAAGTTTAATTGCATGCTTTCCAATCATCTCTTTCGACAGCACCTATGTTTTAACCATCTGTTTGTGCAAGGGTTTTCAAGTTGCAAGTGATCTCGCTGGTAGAAGAGGTTGAGCTGGTTTGAATCTTCCTAATCTTTAGTATCTTATGAATGACATAGTCCCTCGGTGTTCCACCAAAGCAGAATCCAAAGCCCAACATTCTCAGGCTTCAAACACTCTTTCTCTCTCTTCCTCCTTTAAAAACTACTAAACTTTCCTCAAACTGGTTACTTTAAAGGATTATTATTAATCTGATCTATATCATCAGGAAAAACACACATAGATATGATCAGTAATATCCCTCCTTTATTCTAGATCTTAGTTCTGTTTTGCTCATAAAGTTCAAATTCAAGAGATCTAGCTAAAAGTACCTTAGTTTCGCAAGTAATTTAGTGAAAATTCATAGCTTGCTGTTAAGGTAGTTTATTTTGCTGTTAAATAATTTAAATATTCTGCAATATCAGTGCTTTTAATTGGCTGCACAAACAGCAAGCCAATATCCCAGGGAAATCTTGCTTTCCTTGGTTCCTTGTTCGCCGTTTTAGCTAGTTTAATTTCATTATTTTTTGAGATAAAGTAGGCTGACCCAAAGGTACTCTTAAAGTGATTTTGGGAATTTTTTACTCAAACTCGATCGCTGTAATTTAGCAGGTCTGACAGAGAAGAAAGGAAGCTGCTGTCCAAAGTGGCTTTTGGAGCGCCCAAATCCCCCCAGGGATCTCTCTTTTGTCACATAATTTGTAAATTTTTTGTATAAACTGTAATATCTTGGTTTCATCCTGTATAAGGACCAATAAATCTCTGTTTTATCAATTCTTTGATATTGTAACCTCTGTAATAAAATCATCCTTTGAATGGGCTCTTTCAAGCCCATTCCCCATCCCCCCTGGGGGGATTCGCGTCGGTGCCATTTTCGTCGTTCTCTGCTTATTTCCTTTTACTAGTATTGATCTGATTTGTAGGGTAGTATATTTTATCTTGTTGTTAATTCCATATTCCATATCTTACTTTCAAAAGTAATCATAATACTTACCCCACGATTTCCTGAGTGACCTGAAAGGGGAAAGAGATTCGTGGTAGGATTAATCAAAAAACCAGATTTGTATAGTTGTTTTATTTTTTCTATCATTTGTTTATCAGCAGCTTTAAAATTAACCCCTCCTCGATTCTCTGATTGAGATCCACTTGGATCGAAAGAGGTTCTTGGAGGCTTTTCTTTTAAACAAGAACACATCTCTTAAAAACTTATTAAAATTTACAAGACTCCAGTGTGTATGCTCTGCACTTGGCCGCAGTTCATCCGATCAGTCAAGCTGTATCAAATGCACTTGGGTGACTAGCATAATTAGGAGTCACCCTCCCCAATTAACAAACCATCAAGTGAAAATCCAACACCTCGATCAAACCTTTATGGTGGCAAAATACCCAAAGGAAGTGGGAACCTACTAAAAAGTGACCTCGGGGCGCCGATCTCTGTCACACCCTAACGGGTGCGTTACGAACATAGCCCCAGAGACTCCATTTCAGCCCACATATTCCTTGTGGGTAGCCGTATAGGTTTTGTTTTGGACATACTCCAAGTACTCTCGGATATATCTGGAGTCCCCCTTTTAGCCTAATTTAATCAATCCATACTTCAATTTTAACTTAAAACATACCAAGATGCAATCACAAAACATTCACTCCAAGCACATGCAAGCACATTGATCTCTTTGATTTGACTCCATTATTAAGGCACTGGTCATTTTTGCTTCATATATATATTGTTTATCAGCTTTGTGCTTTCGTGTGTTATTTTCGTATCTTGTCATCTTCAATTGTTTATAGTTAAAATATTCGAACTGCTAAGTAATTGATTCAGTTTAACATCACCACACTAAGAAATCATCCTTAGTAACTTAATAGGGTCTACCCCCCTTGGCTCCGTTAGGAGTTGAGCCTAAACAGAGGAGTCAAGAACAAGGTGGCAGCCTTGACTCGAGACTTGCCACCAAGGACACACCGAGTGGCTTGAATATTTCTGCCACGTGATCAAGGTGTGTGAAAAGGCGACAACAAGTGGCACTTGGAGTGGGCTCATATAATGTAGGGATTGGTCCCTAGGGATCCTAAACTTATGCAATTATGTGTAGTAAGTGGTAGATGACCCTTAGGTGTGTCCCTCATGTAATGGTGGATGATGATGACCTCCTAAGCTAGGCTAAATGAATTAAATAGACTTATCTCAGTAAAGGGAGTATTAATTAATCCTGTGAAATATTTGTTCAAGGACAAGAATAAGACATTCATCCCATGCAACATGTACAATCGACATTATGGCTTAACTAATTCCATATTTGAAAGAATGTAATCTCAAGACATATTAGAATAGGTATTTCCCCAAGGTCAATTTAGGAGGCGTGATTCAAAAGGAATGGTACCCAAATATCTTCAAAATTTAAACATCACAGGCCTTACAAGCATGAATATTGGAATCATGAGGGGGTTCACAGAGGTTCGTTGTCATGGGAACATGTTCAAGGTAAGGTAAAGTGACAAGAACAACCTTCATCTCATCATAAGGAGAAATATTTGGAATAAAATTAAAATAAATATGAAGCTAAGAGAATGGATAAAGAAGATTGAAATGAGAATATGAAGCTAATAGGATTATAAAAGAGGCTCATGTATCTCAGGCAACAAAAGAAACAGAGGAGGACAAAGTTAGGGAAGTTGTAGTAAAAAATAAGGGAGAAGAGGCTAAAGTTGAATTAGAAAATAAGCAAAGAGAAGAATAAGAATCTAGAGATAAGGTACTACTAAAGAACTAAAAGCTAAAGTGAAATTTTGTTGGAGGAGCTAGTTGGTGAGCTGACTAGCCAAATAGCCAACTAATTAGAGATTAGGCTAGCCATATAAAGTCGTGTCGGTTGACTGAACTGATAGGTAGTTATTTGTAACTATTTGTTATCATGTATATTAGGCTGTTGAGACAGATGAGAACTTGGTTGAGTTCTGTGTATGTATGGAACCTCATGATATAATATAATATGTTACTTCCTTATCTATGTTCTTGTCTCGTGTGTATGTTATGTCTATATGATTGCATGTGTAATATTGGTAACCCTCTGTGATCCGTGAGATTACAACATTGGTTCTATTGCTAGTAGTACATATACGAACGTAATGACCATAAGCAGATGATATTAGAACGGGATATTAAGAATTGGTGGGAGCGTAAGATAGAAAATTATTTATAGAACTATGCAAGGAGAAACAGATTGTCCATTGCTCAGGAGAAGGAGAAATTATTCACTGAAACACATGAGAATTTTGTAGAATCGGTACCTCAGCTTTTGAAAAAACTTCTGGATGAAAAATCCAGAAGCAACTAAGGACTAATAGCTACTGGAGAAAATGATTCGAGGGGGAGGAACAAACTTGTCGGAGTGGTTTGAAAAGATCACGGACGAATTCTGTGAGGAACAAGCCATGGAAGAAAGAACTTTGGTTGAAAGCATTCAGAAACAGTTTTATACAGACCTTACCTAGCAATTCCTCCACTACTTACTGACCCTTTTGTTCAAATTCCTAATAGAAAAGGGAGTGAGCCATATCGTATAACCCCATCTATCACTATGCGAACTGCCCCCAAATTCTAACTGGGCGGAGAAACAGAAGAAGTGGGAAAAATTCATTGCCAAAAGGGAGTGGGAGTACTTCCTAAGCAAATAAATAGAACTATCTGATATTTCTAAAGTGTCGGGTAGGCTATGGGGGGGTAGCCGGGCATATGTCAGGGTAAAGTAAAAAGGATTCTAGTCGACTAAATAAAATACCATCACCAACAATGAAAAGTCAACCCAAAAAGGAAATCGAACGAACAGTGACACACAAAGGTACGATGGATTTACAAAGAGTAGAAAGAGAGAAGAGGCTGAAAAGAATGGAAGAAATAAGATAACATGCTATAGCGCTGCAAAGAGGGATGACTACTAGGGTGATAGACTAGGAAAAAAATCTGCCAAAGTCAGGTCATGACCGACAGGACTAAGGCGTAGATGAAGAAGCATCACCCATGGAAGAAGACTTGTGGATATAGCAACGAGAAGCTCTCCAACTAGAAATACCCCAGGAGGTAAGACCTTTGTCTCCAACGAATCCGAGTACCAGGATACAGGCCATTGTCGAATAATACCTAAGACTAAGAGCTGGTGAGTTTGGTATATGGAGCCGACTAGATGATGAGGTAAATGATGATAATCATCTATTGATTCGTCGACCAAAGGAAGGAAATTGGGTAACACTTCAGGAGTACCCTTCCAACCGAAGTATCCACTTGCTTTACCCGACACATGAAGGAGCACCCCCCCTAAAAAACACAGCTTTGAAAAATACAGAACAGTCAGATCTATAGACAAATCAGTGTAGTTGGACATCGACAGGAGAAGTCGACCCTAACCGACTGCTTGTCGGAGAAGAAACAACAAACAAAACAACCAATAGGAACGAAAGTTCTGTTGAAAATAGCTCTGCACAGCAAGACAAACAAAACATCCCACTACCCCCACCACTGCCACCTCCTCAAGAAGACAGCGACAGTGATACCAACATGGGTCACAGATCAACACATATCCCTCTATACGAGGGTGACGAAGATCCTAGATGACATTGGTTCATTTGTGAGTCAATATGGGAGGAAAATCAAGTTACGGTCAAAGAACGATAGATGGAACAGTTCGTCGGTGCCTTGAGGAAAAGAGCACTAACATGGTACATGACCTATATAGAGAGAACTCCCCAAGCATCCAAAGCAGACATTAAAGCACAATTCTTGTCTTTCTTTAAAACTCCAGACACAAAACATCTGGCAGCCAAAAAGCTAAAAACCACATCTCAAAAACCAGCATAGTCTGTCCGGGAATATGACAAACGATGGAAGGACCTCCTCAGCCAAATAGACTATGTAATTGACAAACAACTATTAATTTAGTGGTTTCTTACAGGTCTATCACAGAAAATCCGGTGGCACATAAGCTTGGAGACGTTTAAAACATATGAAGATGCACTTACCAAAGCTCTACAAGTAGAGATGGACGAAGATTTCCTAGCATATCGCGTTGATACTATACTGGAAGAACAGCTAGAAATCATGCAAAAATAATTCAAAGAGATGAACCTCAAGAATCAGGATGTCTAGTGCACAAAATGCTCCACGGTCGGACACACTAAATATAACTTTCTGCAAGACATAAGTTGACAGGACGTTCGGTTTGTTCAGACAAAATGCTTCTATGACATTTTCCAAGAACATGGAGAACATACAACAAAAGATTGGCCATATAACATGAAAAATGGAAAAGAATCTTGGTGTGCAATCTGTAAGGTAAAAAGTCACTCAACGGCCGACTGCCACCTAAATTTAAAGAACTGACAAAATTACCAAGTAGTCTACCAAGTGAACACAGCCACGTAGAATAACGATAACACCCAGTGAAGCAATGAAAAAAATGAGCCAAATAATCAAAGATATGAAGGCCATCGATATGTTCGTCGGTTTGACAACCGTCATGGAGGATATGGAGGTCGAGGACGATTTTTTGGAAATTGTGACAATCTGTTGATGTAATTGTAACTTCATAATGTATTCACTTGTATTTCTTATGTATTGTAACCCGATGTTTATTCCGGGATGTATTTGTAATGTACTTGATTCATGTCATTCCCCGATGTTCCTATCAGGAAGTTTCTATAATGTAAACAAGTCATGTCAAGTCAAGGTGGGTAACCCTCCTATTGTCTAAGGGTTAAAGTCCCCACAGTTCCGAGGCACTAGGGTTATTAGACTCATCTAGTGAATTTGGCCCTAGTAGGGTTTTAGCCATGTCGGGAATTAGTATAAATAGAGAGGTGACCTCTCTATTTATCACACATCTCATCCACACTCAAGTGTAGAGCATAGTTGAGGAAGGAGAAGACACTGGGGCTACATAGAAAGAAGGTTATTGTTGTCGAAAGATCAACTTACTATTTTTGGGTTTCACTTTAGTGTTGATTCTATCTCTGAGGAAGTTGTGGGGTTTTCTCTATTTATGGTTTCCCTGAGGAAAAACACTGTGTTCATTATCTCTTGTGTTTGATTGTTGTGCATGTTGTTCTCTCAGTTAAAGATCCTAATGAAATGCTAGCTTAATGTTTAAAATCTAACATGGTATCAGAGCTAACCTGAGAAGAAGACACTGTGCAGCTGCGGGAACTAGGAATTCCAAGTTTGTGATCTCTCTCCATAGATTTTTAGCAAAAGTAGGGTGGAATAACTCTCCTCCCTAGGGCGCATCATTCTGTTGAAGCAGAATCCAATTCTGAGGTTTTTTAGTTTTGGACCCGACACTACTGCCGAAAATTAGGGCTTTTCACAGAAGTGGAATTTTTCAGTGAGGCCAGGCCTAGATTGATCTCCTCCCCAAAATCAAAGTTAGGGATCAACTTCAAAGCATTTGGTTGGACAGAACTCCGAAAAACAAAAACCCTAATCTGCTCCTGAACTAGCACTACAGGATTTCAGCTCCAAATCCAGATCCGACATCTTGACCTGGTAAGATCTAAATATTTTGTATTTCAATTTGAGGTTCTCAGTTAAGATGTCTCATCATACCAAGCTTGATGAAAAGCTTGAGGGATCTGATAACTTCCGATCTTGGAAGTATAGGATCTCCCTGGTCCTGGAAGAAAATGAGTTGGACTCCTATATCAGTGAGGAGGTTCCAGTTCCAGAGGGAGATGAGGCCAAAGCCTTACATAAGAAGAATTTGGTTATGGAAAAGAGTATCATTGCAAATTCTATCAAGGATCACCTCATTCCTCAGGTGTCCTCCCTCAAGACACCTAAATCCATGTTTGATGCCCTAATTAAATTGTTTGAAGGGAAGAACATCAATCAGAAGATGACTCTAAGGAACCAATTGAAGAATGTCAAGATTCAGAATGAGGAGACCATCCAGTCATATTTCACAAGGGTCTCCTAGATCAAAGAACAACTAGAATTTGTAGATGAAGAAGTGGAGAATGCAGAAATTGTGATGACAACATTGAATGGCCTCCCTAGGTCATGGGATTCTTTCATCCAAGGAATCTGTGCTAGAAAGAAGTTGTTCAAGTTCAGTAGACTATGGGAAGAATGTTCTCAAGAAGAAGCTCGGATAGTAGCTCGAGAAGAAAAGATGGGAAGTGAAGATCAAGCTCTCATAGTACACTCCAAGAAAGGAATAAGGGGAAATCATCATCACCAAGGTAAGCATTCTCATCAGAAAAATAATTTTGTAAGAAGGGATCCATCTAGACTCAAATGTTATACATGCAATGAAATAGGACACTTTGCTAAAAATTGTCCCAAGAATAAGAATGGATCCAAGAAGAAGAGGAACTCCAAAAGAAGACATCATGCTCACACTGTTGAGGGTGATGATCCTCCCAGGAAGAGAGTAAAACAAGAAAGTGAAGATGAATATGTTCTGATCTCCGCTCTCACGAGAACTGTCACTCATGGAAGCAAAGATTGGCTTATTGACAGTGGGGCTTCCAAGCACATGATAGGTTTCAATGAATCCTTTAAGAACCTATCTGAACATAATTCACCCCATAAGTTGAAGCTTGGGGATGACTACCATGATCCCATAAAAGGTAGTGGTGAATCCTCCTACAATCTAGACTCCAGAAAGTCTATAAAAATGAAAGATGTCTTGTTTGTACTAGGACTGAAGAAGAATCTTCTATCCATATCAGCATTAGATGCAAAAGGCATGAGGGTTGCATTTGTAGATGGCCAAGTCCTCATGTGGCCAAGAGGAAATACTATTGATGATGCAATAGTGATTGGAGAATAAGAAGAAGGTTTATACAAGATGAAGGGCCATCCAAAACAAGCTATGGTCCATGACACAGTAGAGCCAATTGAACTTTGGCACAGAAGGCTTGCACATGTGCATTATAGAGTACTACCACTTGCAAGCAAAGTTGTTGAAGGTCTTCCAGAAATTCAAGCAAAACATGAAGAGATCTACAAAGGATGTATGAAAGGAAAGAACACAAATAAGACATTTCCAAGTAGCGAAAGCAAAGCAAAAGGAATCTTGGAAATCATCCACTCCGATGTATGCGGACCAATGTCATCAAGTTCACTAAGCGGGTATGTATACTATGTTTCTTTCATTGATGACTTTTCTAGGAAGGCATGGATTTACTTCATGAAGAACAAAGATGAAGTTTTTAGCAAGTTCAAGGAATTCAAAGCCTTGATCGAGAACCACACACAAAAAGAAGATCAAAACTTTTCGATCAGATAATGGCAGAGAATTCACATCAAATGAATTTAAAGACTTATGCAAATAATAATGGATTAAGAGGGAGTTGTCAACTCCTTGCAATCCACAACAGAATGGAGTTGTAGAAAGGAAGAATAGAACCATCATGGAATCTACGAGAGCAATGCTTCATGATCAAGATCTTCCTATGCATCTATGGGCAGAAGCAGACAGAACAGCGGTGTATGTACAAAACCGTACTCCACATAGAGTACTCAAGAACAAGAATCCTAAAGAAGTATTCTCTGACAAGAAACTAGAAGTCAGCCATCTCAGAATATTCGGCTATCCAGTGAACATACACATACCAAAAGAAAAGAGAACAAAACTAGATCCTTCGGGAAAGAAGGGTATATTTGTGTGATACTCTAAAAGCTCAAAATCTTACAGAATATACTTTCTAGGATTCAAGAAGATTGATATCAGCAGGGATGTAACATTTGATGAAGACACAGCTTACAACAAATCAAGAAAGAGACCTACTGAAGATAATAAAGAAGGAGAAGCACCCAGAATTCATGATACAACCATGAATGAAGAAATTCAAGAAGAAGCTCGAGAATTTGAAGAACCACAAAGACCTGTAGATCCACCTCCAGAAAAGAATCCTCACAAGAGGAAACCTGCTTGGGTACGAGAAGTTATCCAAGGTGTGGAAAGATATGGGGCTCCAGAAGAGAATCACAGAGAAAGAAAGAGAACCAGATCTTGATTCGGATATGTAGCCTTACTATGTGAATTTATCAATGAAGAACCTTCCAGTTATGAAGAAGCGGCAAAACGGAAAGAATGGAAGAATTATATGATGGAAGAGTATCAATCGATCATGAAGAATGATGTTTGGGATGTTGTCCCAAGACCAGAAGGGAAGTGGGTTATAACTTCCAAATGGATCTACAAGATCAAGCATGCTGCAGATGGTAGCATAGAGAAATATAAGGAATGATTTGTGGCTCGAGATTTCTCCCAGAAAGAAGGAATAGATTATGAAGAAACCTTTGCACCTGTAGCCAGATACACTTCCATCAGATCGATACTTGCTTTGGTTGTAGTAATGAAATGGAAGATACACCAAATGGATGTCAAGACTGATTTCTTGAATGGTGTAGTGGAAGAGGAAGTGTATGTAGAACAGCCACTCGGTTTTGAGACACATGACAGGGAGTCTCATGTGTGCAGATTGAAGAAAGCCCTGTATGATTTGGAACAGGCACCCAGGACATGGTATGGCAGAATTGACAGATTTCTATCCAGTTTGGGTTTTACCAAGAGTAAAGCAGATTCCAAACTTTACTACAAGGTTGAACATGGCAACCCAGTGATGCTTCTACTATATGCAAATGATCTGTTTGTAACAAGTATGGATAGGTTGATTGCTGATATGAAGAGAAAGCTTGATGCCGAGTTTAAAATGAAGGACTTGGTTATGATGCATTATTTTCTAGGCATGGAGGTGTGGCAGAGTGTAGATGGGATTTCCCTCGGACAAGGGGAGTATGTAGTAGAGATCCTGAAGAGGTTTGGGATTATGGACTGCAAGGCTATGGCCACACCTATGGCATCGAACCTAAAGCTATTGAGTGATGCTTCATCAGAATCGGTTGATGCTACGATGTATCATCAGATGATTGGGTCCTTAATGTACCTAATGAACATGAGACCAGATATTTTCTTTATTGTGAACACCTTGAGCCAGTTCTTGATAGATCCGATACATGTTCACTTGATTGTTGCAAAGCACATTCTGAGGTACCTAAGGGGTACAATTGATTATGGGCTCAAGTATAAGGAAAATCAGAAGATTAACCTAGAGGGTTATGTTGATTCAGATTAGGCAGGCAGTGCCATCGATAGGAAGAGCACTTCAGGGTGTTTCTTTAGTATGGGATCAGGTGTGATCTCTTGGTTTAGCAGGAAGCAATCCTATGTGGCACTAAGTACAGCTGAAGTAGAGTATGTCGTAGTTTGTTTATCTAGTTGTGAGGAAGTATGGTTGTGGAAGCTACTGTCTGATTTATTTGATCTCCATATGGATGCTACTTGTATACATTGTGACAACCAAAGTTGTGTGAAGTTGTCATAGAATCCAGTGTTTCATGAAAATTCGAAGCATATCGAGATCAAGTATCAGTATATCAGGGATATGGTGCAGAAGGGAGCAGTGAAGCTCCAGTATGTTGCGACAAAGGAATAGATAGCTAATGTGTTGACAAATCCATTGGCTAGGGTTAGTTCAAGTACTCCAGGGAGAAGCTTGGTGTTCACTAGATCGAGGTTTCCTCCAAGGGAAAGTGATGAGACCCATATCCATTCTGACATGGTGATAGGATTGGTTCCTTCCATGGTCATATGTAATGGTTAAGCCATTCTGTCATGGTGAGAGGATTGGTTCCTTCCATGTCAGATATGAGTGTTGAATCCATAGCCATTCTGACAAGTAGGTTAGATGTAAGGGATGATCCATTCTATCATGATGAGAGGATTGGTTCCTTCCATGTTAGATGTGAGTGCTGGTCATTCTGATGATTAGGTCAGATGTAAGGGCAACTTCCATTCTTGAGGAGAATGGAGGCACCTGGTCAGTTACCAGGTAGCTCAGTCTTGGACTCGGGGCCATTCTGATATGACTATAGGATTGGTTCCTACAATATCAAATGTGAGTTCGTGCCTTTTCGAACATGCATGTTGGATTTGTTCCTTGTATGTGTCGAATGTAAGTGCAGAGCCTTTCTTGATCATTGGTTGAACAGATGTAAGTGCTAAGCCTTTCTTGATCATTGGTTGAACAGATGTAAGTGTTGTGCCTTTCCTGATCATTGGTTGAATGGATGTAAGTGCAAGAGCCTTTCTAACATTGGTTGTTAGATGTAAGTGCAGAGCCTTTTAGCATGGAGGATTGGTTCCTCGCATGGCCAAGTGTAAGTGTTGGGCCATTCCGACCATTGGTTGAATGGATGTGAGTGCTGGTCCTTTCTGACGGGGTTGTGGGCTATGTTACCACATGGTCAGATGTGAGTGTTGGCCATTTCCTTTCTAATATTATTATAGTATTAGTTCCTACATGATCATATGTAAGTGCTAGGTGGACCATTCTGACTTAAGTGTCAGATAAAAGCGCTGAAGAAGACCTACATGGTGGCTAGGCCTACATCTAGCATGAAAAAGGGATGGCTCTGTATAACTTCCTGTGATGAGAAGAATCATGAGATAGCACCTATGAAGATTCAGTGTTGAAGATCCAGCAGAGATCATCCAGATCGAGGGATGATCCAGATCCAGAGATGATGCTCCAGAAATTATCCAAATCAAGTGATGATCCAGATCTAGTGATGATGATCCAGATTGAGTGATGATCCAGATCCAAAGATGAAGATGATTTAAAGATGAAGATGACTTGAAGATGAATTGAAGATGAAGATGACTTGAATACAAATATGACTTGAATATGCAGATGACGAGATGATCCAGAGAAGAAGACCAGTGATGAAAATTGTGTCGAAAGAATACCTTCCTATTTAAGATGGAGTGTTGATGTAATTGTAACTTTGGAATGTATTCACTTGTATTTCTTATGTATTATAACCCAATGTTTATTTCGTGATGTATTTGTAATGTACTTGAGTCATTTCATGCCCCGACGTTCCTATCGGGAAGTTTCTATAATGTAAACGAGTCATGTCAAGTCAAGGTGGGTAACCCTCCTATTGTCTAAGGATTAAAGTCCCCGCAGTTCCAGGGCACTAGGGTTATTAGACTCACCTAGTGAAGTTGAACCTAGTAGGGTTTTAGCCATGTCGGGCATTAGTATAAATAGAGAGGTGACCTCTCTATTTATCACACATCTCATCCACACTCAAGTGTAGCGCATAGTTGAGGAAGGAGAAGACACTGGGGCTAGATAGAAAGAAGGTTACTGCTATCGGGAGATCATCTTACAGTTTTTGGGTTTCACTTTAGTGTTGATTCTATCTCTAAGGAAGTTACAGGGTTTTATCCATTTATGGTTTCCCCAAGGAAAAATATTGTGTTCATTGTCTCTTGTGTTTGATTGTTGTGCTTGTTGTTCTATCAGTTAAATATCCTAATGAAATGCTAGCTTAATGTTTAAAATCTAACACAATCAACCACGTCGGCCCATCGAGTGCTTTACATGCTACAAAGAAGGCCGTCGCTATGCAGACTATCCATACAAGGATAGAACCGATCTAAATTTTTTTACTAGTTGTGGTGTAGGCGGTCACTCATTAGAGGATTGTCCCACCATGCTCGAAAAAATTAATAAAATGAAAAACGTTAATGTCTTATCGTGTGTTCAAAAACATGATGTAATCAATATAAAGAACCTGCACATAGTAACCTAACAAGGGACAAAATTTGGGAATGATAATCCACATATAAGTAAAATCAAAGAAAAGAATGATTATCCTAAGACGGCTAAACAAAAACAATTATATAATGATGCAATGAATATGTTTAAATAATTTTCTACACAAAAAGAATTCAATGACAACCAACAAACCACAGTTAAAGAATTAATACGCTTAGTATAGGATGATAAATCAGTATCTCAATTCTTCGACTTATTGTATAATATAAAGCATAATAATAATACAAAAAAAACATATGCAGTCTAAACCAAAAAGACAAAAGCAATGCTGACCTACTTGTCGAACTAGAAATCAAAGGATACCTTGTTTGACAAGTTGTACTCGACTTCGGTTCACAAGTAAATACTGTGACTCATGACACCTAGGAACAGTTGGGCAGACCTCAACTAAATGAGTCAGGAATATACCTCAAGCTAGCTGACCAAGGTCTGATCGAACCCATCGGGGTTTGGAGAAATTTCAATACGACTAAAGTCGACTTTGAAATTATCAATCGTAAGGAAGGATCCAGTTCCTTCCCAGCATTAGTAGGTCGACCTTGGGGAAAAAAAATGAAAGCATCAATATCTCTAGACAAAGAAAGGATAAAACTAAAAGGGAATGGATAGAAAGTCATAGTACCTATCCATCCTTCCCAAGGGGAACCTTGGATAGAACCTATTGATGAAGAAGTCGACATCTAACAACTATACCAAATTCAAAATAACGAAGACTACACTAAACCCAATATCTATGTCGAGCTTCACTTAGGAAATCAAGATTTAGTAGGATATAATTCAGACGCAGAGTTATATGATTGGGAAATCGAAAACTATGAGACCCAAGCAAGAGGTTGTTGGACCATTCAGGTGGTACAGAAGAAACCAATCCAACAATTTTTTTTAGTCTCCATCATCCCAAAAATATTCAAAAAGCAAAGTAGGGAATATCCTACCTTAACCCCAACAAATATAAGTATTAGACAAATCCCAAGGTATAAAGAAAGAGAATCCCTAGTTATGCATATAGAACAAGTCTCTAAAAACATAGGTGAACACGGCCGACTACAAAGCTTGGTAGAAACCTTTACAGGACAAGCTACTCGATGGTGCGATACCCATCAATCAAGATTGCAGACGTGGACAACAGCTTCGACTTACTTCGTAGAAAGATTCGGAGGAAATAAGCTAACCAAAAAAGCACAAATACCTGTGTTCATCCAAGGGAAAGACCCAGAGGAGCACATAAAAACATGCGAAAGAGAATGGAGAAGACTTGGGTATAAAGATGAACGTACATGGCCACACCTGTTTCCCTCAACGCTAATCGACTTACCAAACAAATGGTATAAAATGGAAGAATCACGAGGCGAATCATTTCAATGGAACGAACTTAGAGAGAACTTCACCAAAGACTTCAGTTTTATACCGCATAATGAAAAGCTAATAGAAACTGCAAAGCAAATAAAATCATTTATAGAACCAACCAGGAACAACAGTATGATACAAAACCATGATCGACCGATAATACCATGAAATAACATACAAACAAACATACTACCACAGTTGACAAGACTACAAATGGAAAATGAAAATCCAGAAGGGAAAAGCTTTCGATGGAAATCATATCACTCAGAAACCAAAAAACCAATTCGCATAGTACTTAAAGTCGGCACAACCGACAAAGAAGATACCTACTGAATGACCACAGCAGACTTTCTTGCTACGTTCTCACAATTCAAAGAAGGGAGTCGACCAATCAATGAAGCTAAATCACCAGAATGGTTAGATGCCAAAGTTAAAACTAAAGAGTTTGACATATCAAATGATGATCGACCAAAGATGGCAAAAATTGGCTATTACTGGAGCGAAGAACAAACGACAGAAATAGTAAACCTACTGAAAGAATTCCAGAATTTCTTTGCTAGAGACTATAAAGATCTCAAAGGGCTAGTCCATGAAATGGGCGAAATGAAGATCGACATCAAACCCGATGCCCAACCCAAAAAGAAGAGGCCATACAAATTAGCTCATAAATACAAAGAGATAGTCAAAAAATAGATTGACAATATGCTCACGGTAGGAATTATCTACCCTATTGACCAGTCGAAATGGGCAAGCCCAGTGGTCGTACAACCAAAGAAACACAGCCCGACGAAACTAAGGATCTGTGTCGACTTCAGAGAACTAAACAAAGTCACCCTAACAGACCCATTCCCAACACCATACACAGATGAAATCCTAAATGAAGTTGCAGAACATGAATGCTACTCATTTACAGATGGATTATCAAGGTACAACCAAGTACCAATAGCCAAAAAAGACTAGAAAAAGACAACATTCGTATGTGAATTCAACTCATTCGTCTACAAAGTTATTCCTTTTGGTCTAAAAAATGCACCTACAGGAATTGTTGTCAAAACATTTCAAGAATATATCTACAAAAAAATGGCAGTATATTTCGATGATTGGATGATATAGTCCATGCTGAAAGATCACTGCAAATGGCTAAGCCTCATGTTGGAACGATGCCAACAAATCCAATTATCTTTGAACATAAGGAAATGCATATTCTTAACTCCTATAGGGATACTATTAGGGCACATTGTATGCAAAGAAGGCATCAAGGTCGACTTTGCAAAGATAAAGATTATCCTTGACTTGAAACCACCAGTGAACCCAGAACAAGCATAGGGTACTACTCGGACACACATGATATTACAAGAAATTTATTAGATACTACTCAGATATGACCTATCCACTGGAAGAACTACTAAGAGAATATTAGGAGTTCGACT
The DNA here is from genome assembly GCA_001517045.1 of Pseudotsuga menziesii. NCBI lineage: Eukaryota > Viridiplantae > Streptophyta > Pinopsida > Pinales > Pinaceae > Pseudotsuga > Pseudotsuga menziesii. The sequence goes on along the minus strand of LPNX011172474.1, from coordinate 291,310 downwards.
GGATAGATGAATGTAACATATCATTTGACACATTAAAAAGGAAATTAGTCAAGGCACTTATCCTCAGATTCCTGAATTGGTCGATCAAATTTCACGTACATATCAACGCATCAGTCCTAGCAATAAGCACAATCTTAACACAACCAGGGGATGATGGAATGGATTACCCTATAGTTTATAGCAGCAGAAAACTAAACAAGGTAGAAAGAAACTATTCGACTACAGAGAGGGAAGCATTAGGAATGGTCTTTGCACTACAGAAGTACCAACATTACCTACTAGCAAACCCTTTTATCTTCTATACTGACCACCAAGAATTGAAATACCTTGTAAATAAACCTCTACACCATGGGAGGATTTGTCAATGGCTACTGCTATTCCAAGAATTTGAATTTGAAGTCATTGTTAGACCAGAAAAACTAAATGTTGGAAACGACCACTTGTCGAGAATCAACACGGGAGAGGAACTAACAGGAGTCGAAGATGACCTACCAGATGCACACTTATTTCGAATAGAAGTTGTCCCGATAGAATTGGAGGAAATAGCTCAATTCCTAGAAAATGGTCAAGCTCCAGAGGGCATGAGCACGGAAAAGAAACAAATCTTAGTTATGAAGGCTGCACCATATAGCCTCATAAATGGATTTTTATATAAAATGGACTTGGACGACATCTTCAATTAATGTGTATTAGAACACGAAAGAGATAATATCATGTGCGAAGCACACTACGGACCGACGGGAGGACATTTTCAAGCAGATACAACTGCCAAGAAAATCCATCTATCGAGGCTATGGTGGCCGACATTATACAAGGATTGCAAAAAGTTTGTTAGCCAGTGCAACCGATGCCAACGACTGGGTTGACCTCTGCCTAGTACAAAAATTCCCTTGATATCAGTAAACCCAAGTTTGACATTTGAAATTTGGGCTATCAGCTTCATAGGACCATTCCCAATACCAGCAAAAAGAACAGGTGCAAGATATATAATAACCGCAGTAGAATATGTAACCAAGTGGGTGGAGGCAGAACCTGTCGACACATGTTCCAATGAGGTAGCTACTAAATTTATCTATGAAAACATAATTACTAGATTTGGATGCCCACTAACCTTAATCAGTGACCAAGGATCACACTTCATTAACAAAACCATCAAAACACTGACAGACCAATTCAAAATTGACCACTAACGTGGTACAGCTTATCACCCTCAGTCGAATGGAACAATAAAGGAATTCAACAAAACATTAATGAGGGGTTTAACAAAAATATACAACACCAACAAGGACGATTGGGATGAAAAAATCCCTGCAGTATTATGGGCTTACAAGACAGCATACAAACGTTCAATCAACCAAACACCGTTTCGACTAGTCTATGGCCAAGAAGCAGTCATTCCACTACATTTCTAACAGTAAACACCTATCATAGCAGATATCTTACATGTCGATGTCGAAGAAGGAAAAAAGGATTGACTGATGCAACTAAGCAAGCTACAAGAACATCGACTGCTTGATTTACAGTATCAAGAAATTCAAAAATAGTAGCAGAAGGCTTGGCATGATCGCAATATCAAAAACTAAAATATGTCGGTAGGGGACCTTGCCCTACTGTACAACAGTCGAGTAAAAGGAAAACCTAAAAAGTTACACACATAATGGATGGGACCTTACGTTGTCGAAGAAATTCATGCCAACGGATCAGTCCAACTAAGGACGTTACAAGGCATAATATTTTGGAAACTTGTTAATGGTGCCCTACTAAAATAGTACAAAAATTAAGCAATTTCAATATATATATATATATATATATATATATATATATATATATAACGACCATAACTGTCAGAAAAACCTATAAAAATATAAAAATCTGAAAAGCAACAAACAGATCCAACACCTGTAAACCAAAATGACAGGAAACTTTGGAATATTTACTAAACTGCACTTCGACAACCGATACCAACCCCATCGACCACCCGCATGATCGACATCGACCGGCGACTCCGAAGGTCAAATCACACCTTCATGACTACGGTCAGAAAAAGATCCAAAATCAAATCGCATTTAACGCAAAATCGATAGACCGTGATGGACCATCATTTCCACCATTAATACATCCATCGACAGAATCGTCACCCGCTCTACCTATAAATACCACACCAAAAAAATATCATTTACCGTATTTTGAAGAGATAAAGCAACCAAGTATTCAAAAACTTGAGAGCAGGGGCCCTGTAAGAAAATGCGACCACGAGACCGACAAAATGGCCCCGAAGCAAACCAGAGCTGCAGCTGCAAAAACAAAAGAACTACAATCTGCCAAAACTCCACTCATGAGAAGATTAAGAAACATCAAAAATGCCAAGGTACATCAAACTTCATGGGAAAAAACCTAGGCAGAAATAAAAGAATGGGCCTATGTGGACAAGAAAATGACACAAGAAGCAGAGAAGATAAGCCACAGTACCTTTATGAGTTACATGAACACACCATTCATGGTGAGTTTTGGAGGAACAAAAGAAACAGCAGTATAATTTATCATCAGTCGGTATCACAATGGTAAATTCTACTTCGACAAACTAGTAGAAATTTTTCGGTGAAGTCATATACAAGCCTACCGGTCTCTCAAACCAGGGTGACCCTGTTCCTATTGGCATAAAAGAAGGACTGGTAGAACGACTAACAAGAACACCAACAGGGAAGAACTCGAAAGGGCTAATGACCAGTCAAATACGAGCCCGGACTGTAACACCCCGGTTTTGACCCCATTTGCATTACTTGTATATGATGTATATATTGTAATTGATCGAGGTGTGGAGCTAAAGGCAAAATCCCCACCATCGATTTGGTTGTGTTATGTTTCGGCGATTGAAATCGTTTTCGATGGTATATCATGATATACAGCACATTATAGCTTTGGCATTATGTAAATATGCATTTTAATTAAATGAACCCCGACCAGCTATGTCAATGCAACCATGATGAAAAGGGCATGATTTTCCTAAGGATAAGGAGGGGAAATTATTAAATTTTGAGCCTATGGGGAAAAGCCATGTGTCAGCTGTTAAACCCCTTTTGACTTACTCACCTTTCCTTGTCTCATCAATCAACTACCACATTAAAACCTTCTATTGTTAGTTGGGGAAGTTATTGTTGGGAAGTGGTGTGTGGAAGGACTGCCAGTCCTTTCCCATACGCACACTCCAACAGCGGACCCTTTCACTTCATGTGGGCAAGGAAAGCGTGGGATTTCATTTTTTTCTCCATTCTTCCATTGTTTTTTCCCATCCTCACACAGGGACAATCGTTCTCTTCTCCTCACGCACAAGCTGGAGTTGTTTTCCTCACGTACAGATTGGGATTTATCATCGTCTTCCTCACGCAGAGAGCTGGGGGAGCCGTTTTCTGTCATCCATGATTTTCCTGTGAATGAGCCATTCATGATTTCTACTGTGGAGGTGTGGTTTCTATACCGATTTTGTGGTCTGTGTATATGTTTTCCCTGTCCAGGCTGAGAGTCGGATCTCCTCTCCAATTCTATGGGTTGTGTATTTTCCTATTGCTTCAGTGTTGAGATCGGGACTATTGTTTTTCCCACAATTTTGTTTATTGTGGTTCCAGTTACGTTTTGGGCTATTGTGGATTCTTATTGGCTCGTTTTGGCCACGATAGGGCCAAAAACAACTCAGGGATCGGATTTCCCCATCTAAGTTGTGAATTGCTTGTTTTACTGCGTGTATGCAGTGTTTGGTCTTCGGACTATATTGGAGTGAGGATGAGGGCTTGGTTTGCTTGATAAACCTGGTGTGTTTGGGAGCCACACAGACAGAGCTAGAGCGTTGGCTTTCTTCTCCACAACCCCTGAATAGCACTGGAAGGGAAGTCAGGGTCTAAGGGACTATGTACCAGAAAAGGGACTGATTTCCTTGTGTTGGGTGTGTGTGGATGTCCTAGAAGTCAGGCTAGTTCTAGTGTAGGTGTCCGTAGCTCTTCAATGATCTCACCAGCTTAGCATTCAGCTTTTCCCAACTCCTTGATGGCTTGATAAACCCAACTGTGTTGACTTGGCTGATTTGTGTATCCTTGGCTATGTGTAAGCTTGCTTGTTCCTTATTCCTTGGGGAATCATGCCCAGCTCGGGGGTGGTAGTGTTGCTGAGAGATTAAGGATCACACTGGCCTATGGTTGGGTCGAATGTTGTAGCGACGTAGCTGGTTGTGGGATGAATTTATCACAAGATAAGTATTCTTTTCTATTTCATCTCTACAATTATATTCGCAATTATATTTGATGTCTAATGAATGATGATGAACATGTTGAATACTTGAATGGATGGTTTTGCTTCTGCTGTATGTTAAACAATTATGCATCTCTGCATGTTTTTACTTCCAAGCATTTTATTTCAGTTTTATGTATGCACATGTTCATGGGGCTAGTTGCCAAGATAGATAATGGTTAGGTAGCGTCCTCTTCGCCAGTCGAAGGGTTCGGGACGTTACAATATGGTATCAGAGCCCATGTTGTAGCATGGGCCTCAATGGGCTGTGAAGATGCAGTGATGGAGGCAAGTTTCCCTCTGCCCAATAGGAAGAAATGTGAATGACATAAAATTTCAACGAAATTTTTCTAAGTGTTGAAAACATCGGAAGGTATAGGCTGAATCCCATCTGATACGTCGGAGGACTTAGCCGGAAGCTCATCTGATGCTCCAGATCACATAGACAGAAGTCCACCCAGAAAGAATCGACGGAAGAAAAATTTTGAAATTTGTTCAAGTTTGGAATTTTGTCGGTGGTTTCGATGAGAAGGAGCCAAGGGTTTTGACGGAGAGAAGCCGACGATCTTAGCTGGGTTAAGTCGAGACACAGCTGATGAAGGAACCGCAGTGAAAAAAAAAATTCAAAAATTTTGTAAGTGTTGAAATCATTGGAAGACATCAGCTGAAGACCGTCGAAACATCGGCTCATATCAGCTGAAGTCAGCCGAAACGTCGGCCCATTTAGACAGAAGGACTTCCAATGCTGCCGGAGATAAAAAGGTGAAGACAGAGCTGAGGTGTCGGCGAGGCTCACTGGAAGGGAGCCGAAACGGCGACAGAGGGGAGAAGAAAAATTTTCTGGAAATTTTTCTAAGTCTGGGAAATATCGGAAAGGTTTTCCACTGTCTTTTGAGAGAAGTTCTCCAAAGCATCGTCGAAAAAATTTAGAGGATCGGTCCGCCAATACATCAGATAAATTTAGAGGATCGGTTTGCCAATACGTTGGAGAAATTTAGAGGATCGATCCGCCAATACATCGAAACAATTTAGTGAATTGGACAGCCGATGAGCGTTGAAAGGCGGATGAAGATCAGACCACCGAGGTGTCGAAAGTGTAGTCAACTAAGGATCCGATATGTCGGATGTTTAGTTGGGAAGAGACCCGATAGGACAAAGAAAATTTTGAGTTTTCAAGTAGGATTTCTTAGCTGATTTTTCAGCAGTTTTCAGTGGATTTACAAGGCCTAAAAGGAGGGAAATGGCAGCAATCTTATGCGCCAGATTGCATGAAAATCAAATATTTACAAAAAAGAATGAGGTTGCTGCCCTCGACCCAGCCTGTAGTGGCGTAGGGAAGCCACAAGGGGGAAATCCCCCTTGACCCCCGTCATCCCCCTGAGACAGTCATTCTTTGAGGAAGAAAATTCTGTGTTTTGGGAAAACTTGTAATTGTATGATTTTTCCGAGAGAAGGTAAGTAATTCTGATTTGTATAAATGTTATGCATCTAATAGTTGTCTTACTAACATGTTTGCAGAATCATAGTCACCTTCAAGGGCAGTATTCTAGGTAGTGCAATTTGGTAAAGTAAGTGGTGGTTCAGACATGAGAACCCATGACGGATATCATGCTCGGGATTCCTATGAGCGTGCGCGAGATGCCATGGGAGAAAATGTACGAGTTAGAAATGATAAGGTTTGCTGAGATTTTGCAGTGAAGATTCATGGCATCTAATGGACAATTTGCAGTAAGCAAGTTAATTGTCAACGTTTCAAACCAAACTTGGTTCATCTTCAGGACAAATCGATGCCTGGGGATTGTTCTTCTTTCATTATTGCATTAATATAGAAATGATGACATAGAGTCTAATGGAAGGAGATTCCAAGAGACAGCGCCAGATATTGCAGCCACCATGAGAAGCTTGATTAAATCCCAGGAAGAGCAGCATCAGTTGAATGTTGTATTAATCTTGCACATTGATCTAGGAAAAAAGAATCAATCTCATCAAAGAATAATCAAAAAATACTCATGAAATGGTGTTAATCGGAACCAAAATGGTTTCCTCTCTATATATTCAATAAACAATGAATAGTTACAATAACAATGTCAAGCAATAGCTTGAATCAAATGAGGAATTCGAATACCTAAGGAGACAATTCGAATTCAATGAGTGAGTCTAGCTTAACTGACTCTCAACCATTGGTTCACACTCAATTAACTACTTGACCAAAACCCTAATTGACTCACCAAACCCTAACTGAAGTCGAAGTGCAATAAATGACTGAATCTCAACTAAAGGAGATCAAACACATGTCATAGCAATCCAACCATTAAGTGTTAGTGCTCCATGACTTCAATGAACCCCGATGAGGTTAACTAAAGTTGAACTGACCATCAGAAGTTGGTGGACGTGCCCTGTTGACTCCAGATCATTAAATAATATATTTAATGAGAGGAGGCACCTTAACTGACTGATTGAACTGATTGTAACCACTAGTTAGCAATTAGGTGCATTAATATCACTCAGATCACCCCCGAAGTGCTCCAGTTAGCCTCCTTGACTGTAGGAGAAGGCTAAGTTAGCCTCCTTGACTATAGGAAGGCGTGGGTGTGATTGGATAATGGCAATTAATGCTCCATTGATGTCAATTGATGTCAATTAATGTCAATTATACTTAGGATAGTGGTTTAACTAGGCCAATTTGACCAAAAAGAGTGTGTATGATGGTAAATGTCTCCAACACCCCCCTTAAGTTATACTTGGGAAGAGTTAGAAAACATAGATGCATAAAAATGCTAGGGCCCTAGCAACAACGGCCATAGGTCACCTTGTACAATAAAGTAACTGCTTAATATAACCAAGGAAACGAGGAAAACCTCATGGGAAAAATACCCCCCCTCAAACTAAGCAGTAAATCAAGAATTGGTTCTTCTATGCAGCAGCATCCTGAGACTGTGCATGTGAACCTCTGAATCCAAACTAAATGAATATGTCTGGAGGAATCTTCCACTTTGAAAGAAGAACAGTGCACTCAACTGAATCAGAAATATAAACAGCTGCATGGTGACAACTAGACCCATGTAGAGCAACTGAAATCATCTGAAGAGAGTGCAAAGGTTCTTGAGGATTCGAACCATCTGTGGAACACTCAAGAAACTGATATGTTGCAACCTTGAACAGCAAACCATGAGTGGTAAAATCAGCCCCAATTTTTAGGAGCAAGTGTCCAAGCGGATGCAGAATGTCTTCCTCTTTACTAGTTCTTTGATGAGATTGATTCTTAGTTCCTAGATCAATGTGCAAGATTAATATGCTGCTATGTTGCAGAGTTTGACAGACTTGAAAAGGAACATAGACTCTGGACAGGGTACAGTAAAACCAGAAGGCAGTAAGAGTAGTACTAGGAGAAGAAGAAGGACTTCTAGTAGATCATCTGACTCCGAAGAATCCAGCAGGGACTCAAGCTCTTCTTCTCACAAAGGAAAGAGAAATAGGCACTATAGGGATCGCTCTCGGGATGAATTTAAGAAGGCTAAACCTCCTACATTTGAAGGTGAGGTAAAGACTGGACAAGAGGCTGAAGCTTGGCTTCTTAGGATAAAGAAGTACTCCCAAGTTCAGGATTATTCAGGAAACATGAAGGCAAGAGTTTCCATATTCAATATGAATGGAAGAACATCCATTTGGTGGGAACACTTCAAGCAAGTAAAGAGGATCAGTGAAAGGAGACTTAAGTGGAAACAATTCAAGAAGTATTTCAAGCAGAAATAACTCTTTGATAGGTATTATGACGACAAGATTAAGGAGTTCCATGAGCTTAGACTGGGACAGCAGACCATGGAAGAATATGCAAATAAGTTCTTGGAATTGTTGAGGTATGTCAGGTACATCAAATATGAAAAAGTGAAGGTCCAGTGTTTTCTAAGTGGATTGCCTCAGTCTTACAAAGACAGAATTGAGTTTTATGAACCTAGAACTCTTGAAGAAGCAATAAGGAAGGCTAAGTATTGCTATGAGCAAAGCAAAGGTAAACCTGATTACCATAAGGCATGGAAGGACAAGAAGAATGAGAAGTTTGACCAAAGAAAGAAAGGTTTCAAACCTTCTAACATTAGGAATCAGCAGAAGCAGTCATCCCAAGCTGCGAGTAAGCCAGTTGGAGTGATAGGAGAAAAGTCTAAAGATCCACAACATAATAGAGGGCCACTTCAATGTTGGAAATTTGGAGGACCCCACATGCATATAAATTGTCCACTCGAGAATGAGAGTGCAAGGCCAACTTACAACATTCAAGAAGCAGAAACAGTGGGTCAGGTAGCAAGGGCAGTCCCTAGGATTTATGCAGCACTGGAGGACCGCCAGGCAGATCACCAGTCAACTGTGGTTGAAGTTGCAGGTAAGATTGTTGAGCAATCTGTTTCTATTTTGATTAACCCCAGTTCTACTCACAGTTACATTACCCCTAGAGTAGTGGATATTTGTGCTTTTAAGAAAGTATAGCATAGAAAATCTTGGTTAGTTTAGCTAGCCACTGGAACTAAGAGAAAGGTTAGTGAAGTGGTAGAGAGATGTCCATTGGTCATGAATGGATTGGTCACTTGTGTAGATCTGAATGTTCTACCACTTGGTTCTTATGATTTTTTCATTGGAATGGATTGGTTAAAATATCACAAGGTAAAGCTTGACTGTTACAATAAGACTTTTGAATGCATGGATGAAGAAGGGAACCCAGTAGTGGTGAAAGGTATCCCAAAGGTGATTTTAGTAAGGCGGGTTTCAGCAATGCAGTTGAAGAAGTTCTGTAGGAAAGGTTGTCAGTTGTATGCAGCTCATATTTTGGAGGCAACAGAGGATGAAACTCCTAGGCTAGAGGACTATCAAGTGTTACAAGAATTCAAGGATGTGTTTCCTGATGAGATTCCAGTGCTTCCTCCAAAGAGGGACACTGATTTCACAATTGAACTTGTGCCAGGAGCAGCACCAGTGTCCAAGACACCCTACAGGATGAGTACACCAGAGATTCTATAGTTGAAGATGCAGCTGCAAGAGTTGTTGGAAAAGAAGTATATCAAACCGAGTGTGTCTCCTTGGGGAGCACCAGTTCTGTTTGTAAAGAAGAAAGATGGTACACTCAAGTTGTGTATTGATTACAGACAGCTAAACAAAGTCACTGTGAAGAAAAAATATCCTTTTCCTAGTATTGATGACCTCTTTGATTAAATGAGATGAGCAAAGGTATTTTCCAATATTGACTTAAGGTCTGGTTACCATCAGGTGAGAATCAAGGATGAAGACATTCATAAGACAGCTTTCAGAACAAGGTATGGACATTATGAATTTGTAACGGTACCGTTTGGTCTCACAAATGCACCCGCTACATTTATGTGCCGTATGAATAGTGTCTTCAGCAGGTATTTGGACAAGTTTGTTCTTGTTTTCCTCGATGACATTCTTATTTATTCTAAGAATGAGGAAGAGCATGAAGAGCATTTGATATTGATATTACAATTGCTCCGGGAGCATCAACTGTATGAAAAGCTGAGCAAGTGTGACTTCTATAGCGATAAAATTCAGTATTTGGGTCACATTATCTCAGAAGAGGGTATATCTGTGGACCTTGAAAAGATTGAAACAATTATGAATTGGCCTACTCCAAGAAATGTGACAGATGTAAGATCTTTTATGGGACTTGCAGAATACTACCGGAGATTCATTGAAGGATTCTCCAAAGTTGCACATGCCATCACTTCTTTGCAAAAGAAGGGGATAAAGTTTGAATGGACATCGAGGTGTGAACAAAGCCTCCAACAATTGAAAAATATTCTCACCAGTGCACCAGTATTCAAAGTTGTAGATCCAGAGAAAGATTTTGTGGTGTGTACCGATGCATGCGAACAAGGGCTTGGAGGAGTCCTTATGCAAGACAACCACGTGATATGTTACTAGTCGAGAAAGTTGAAGGAGAATGAGAAGAACTATGCCACTCATGATCTAGATCTTATAGCCATAGTACATTCCCTCAAGATGTGGAGGCATTACTTGATGGGTAGAATATTTGAGCTAAGGACGGACCATTGTGGTCTGAAGTATCTATTTGATCACCCTACTCTGAATGCTAGGAAAGCGAGATGGCTGGAGTTTTTATGTGAGTTTGATTTTGAAATCATGCACATAAAGGGGAAAGAGAATAAAGTAGTTGATGCACTCAACAGGAAGGTGCAGGAAATGCATGTCTCATCTCTTAGTATTTTCCAATCAAATTTGAGGCAGCAGATCGTTGATCATACTGTTGGAGATGAATTGTACGAGCAAGTAAAAGACAAATTACAGCAACAAAGTCTTGAGAAGAGGTATGAGGCATATAAATTGGAAGAAGATGGACTTCTTACTTATTAAGGAAGAATTTATATTCCAAATGTAGCAGAGTTGAGGAGAGTTGTTATGGATGAAATCCATCAAGCTCGATATTCTGGTCACCCAAGATACCAGAAGACAATTGCTACCGCCAGAAAACAGTACTTTTGACCAGAAATGAAGAAGGACATTGCCGAATACATTTCAAGGTGCATGAAATGTCAGCAAGTAAAGGTTGAGCATCAACACCCAGTAGGTTTGTTGCAGCCTTTGCCAGTTCCAGAATGGAAATGGGAAGTTATTTCCATGGATTTTATTACAGGATTGTCAATGGCTTGGAGACAACATGATTCCATCATGGTTGTGGTACACAAGTTGACAAAGGAAGCATATTTTATATCGGTTAAGTCTATGCATAAGACTGATGACAGTGCAAAGATATTCATGAAGGAGATTTTCAAATTGCATGGATTGCCTAAGGCAATAGTCTCGGACATATATGTCAACTTCACTTCCAATTTTTGGAAGGGGTTGTTTGCAGATTTGGGTACAAAGCTAAACTTCAGCACTACATACCATCCTCAGACTGATGGTCAGACAAAGAGAGTTAATCAAGTATTGGAAGATATGATTCGCATGTACGTGATGGACAAACCAACCAAGTGGGAAGATTACTTACACTTGGTAGAGTTTGCTTATAACAATGGATAGTAAGCATCCTTGGGGATGAGTTCATATGAAGCTTTGTATGGAAGAAGGTGTAGGACACCAGTGACTTGGGATAATCCCATGAACCTGGTTGTGCTTGGTCCTGAATTGCTCAAGGAGATGGAGCAAGAGGTTGTAAAGATCAGGCAGAATCTGAAAGCAGCACAGGACAGACATAAAAGCTATGCAGATAAGCATAGGGTGAACAGGGAGTTCAATGTTGGGGATCATGTTTACCTCAGAGTGAGGGCAAAGAAGAGTTCCTTGAATCTTGGAAGTGGTGCCAAGATGTCACCAAGATATTATGGGCCGTTTGAAGTGCTTGAAAGAATAGGGCCAGTTGCATATAGACTTGCATTACCAGCTAGCACTAGAGCTCATAATGTTTTTCATGTTTCTTTTCTTGAGAAATATGTACATGATCCTAACCATGTGATAAATTGGGATGTGATTCAGGGGGAACTCGAAGGAGAGTTCCAAATCAAGCCAATGCGCATCCTCGACAGGAAGGTCACAATGCTCCAAAACCAAGCCATAGAGCAGGTAAAGGTGTAGTGGGAGCACTATGGACATGAAGAGGCTACGTGGGAGCTGGAGGATGCCATGCGGTTGGCACATCCATTTTTGTTCAATTCTACGGAACACTAAGGCGGTACCAGTGTAGCATTTTGTTCAAATTTTATAAAGCATTGAGGATAGTGCTATTGAAGGGGGAGGGGAATGTAACACCCCGGTTTTGACCCCGTTTGCATTAGGTGTATATGATGTATATATTGTAATTGATCGTGGTGTGGATCTAAAGGCAAAATCCCCACCATCGATTTGGTTGTGTTATGTTTCGGTGATTGAAATCGTTGCCGATGGTATATCATGATATACGGCACATTATAGCTTTGGCATTATGTAAATATGCATTTTAATTAAATGAACCCCAACCAACTATGTAAATGCAACCATGATGAAAAGGGCATGATTTTCCTAAGGATAAGGAGGGGGATTTATTAAACTTTAAGCCTATGGGGAAAATCCATGTGTCAGTTGTTAAACCCCTTTTGACTTACTCACTTTTCCTTGTCTCATCAGTCAACTACCACATTAAAACCTTTTTTTATTAGTTGGGGCAGTTATTGCTCGGCAGTGGTGTGTGGCAGGACTGCCAGTCCTTTCCCACATGCACACTCCATCAGCGAACCTTTTCACTTCACGTGGGCAAGGAAAGCGGGGGATTTCAGTTTTTTCTCCATTCTTCCATTGTTTTTTCCCATCCTCACACAGGGATAGTCATTCTCTTGTCCTCACGCACAGGCTAGGGTTATTTTCCTCATGCACAGATTGGGATTCATCATCATTTTCCTCACGTACAAAGCTAGGGGAGTCGTTTTCTGTCATCCACGATTTTCCTATGACTGAGCCATTCATGATTTCTACTGTGGAGGTGTGGTTTCTATACCAATTTTGTGGTCTATGTATATATTTTCCCTGTCCAGGATAAGAGTCGGATATCCTCTCCAATTCTCCGGGCTGTGTATTTTCCCGCTGCTTCAGTGTTGAGATCGAGGCTATTGTTTTTCCCACAAATTTGTTTGTTGTGGTTCCAATTATGTTTTGGGCTGTTGTGGATTCTTATTGGGTTGTTTTGGCCACGACAAGGCCAAGAACAACTCAGGGATCGAATTTCCCCGTCCAAGTTGTGAATTGCTTGTTTTGCTGCATGTATGCAGTGGTTAGTCTTCGGACTGTGTTGGAGTGGGGATGAGGGATTGGTTTTCTTGATAAACCTAGTGTGTTTGGGAGCCAAACAGATAGATCTAGAGGGTTGGCTTTCTTCTCCACAACCCCTAAATAGCACTGGAAGGGAATTCAAGTTCTGAGGGACTGTCTATGCATAAGACTGATGACATTGCAAAGATATTCATGAAGGAGATTTTCAAATTGCATGGATTGCCTAAGGCAATAGTCTCGGACAGAGATGTCAAGTTCACTTCCAAATTTTGGAAGGGGTTGTTTGCATATTTGGGTACAAATCTAAACTTCAACACTGCATACCATCCTCAGACCGATGGTCAGACAGAGAGAGTTAATCAAGTACTGGAATATATGCTTCGCATGTACGTGATGGAAAAACCAACCAAGTGGGAAGATTACTTACACTTGGTAGAGTTTGCTTATAATAATGGACAGCAGGAATCCTTGGGGATGAGTTTGTATGAAGCTTTGTATGGAAGAAGGTGTAGGACACCAGTGACTTGGGATAATCCCATGAACCTGGTTGTGCTTGGTCCTGAATTGCTCAAGGAGATGGAGCAAGAGGTTGTAAAGATCAGGCAGAATCTGAAAGCAGCACAGGACAGACAGAAAATCTATGCAGATAAGCATAGGGTGAACAGGGATTTCAATGTTGGGGATCATGTTTACCTCAGAGTGAGGGCAAAGAAGAGTTCCTTGAAGCTTGGAATTTGTGCCAAGATGTCACCAAGATATTGTGAGCCATTTGAAGTGCTTGAAAGAATAGGGCCAGTTGCATATAGACTTGCATTACTTGCTAGCACTAGAGCTCATAATTTTTTTCATGTTTCTTTGCTTAAGAAATATGTACATGATCCTAACCATGTGATAAATTGGGATGTGATTCAGGTGGAACCCGAAGGAGAGTTCCAAATCGAGCTAATGCTCATCCTTGATAGGAAGGTCACAATGCTCCGAAATCGAGCCATAGGGCAGGTAAAGGTGCAGTGGGAGCACTATGGACCTGAACAGGCTATGTGGGAGCTGGAGGATGTCATGCGGTTGGCACATCCATTTTTGTTCAATTTTGCGGAACACTGAGGCGATACTAGTGTAGCATTTTGTTTAAATTTTATAAAGCACTGAGGACAGTGCTATTGAAGGGGGAGGGGAATGTAACACCCCGATTTTGACCCCATTTGCATTAGGTGTATATGATGTATATATTGTAATTGATCGTGGTGTGGAGCTAAAGGCAAAATCCCCACCATCGATTTGGTTGTGTTATGTTTCAGCGATTGAAATCGTTGTCGATGGTATATCGTGATATACGGCACATTATAGCTTTGGCATTATGTAAATATGCATTTTAATTAAATGAACCCCAACCAGCTATGTCAATGCAACCATGATGAAAAGGGCATGATTTTCCTAAGGATAAGGAGGGGGAATTATTAAACTTTGAGCCTATGGGGAAAAGCCATGTGTTAGCTGTTAAACCCCTTTTGACTTGCTCACCTTTCCTTGTCTCATCAGTCAACTACCACATTAAAACCTTTTGTTATTAGTTGGGGCAGTTATTGCTTGGCACTGGTGTGTGGCAGGACTTCCAGTCCTTGCAGTTATTGCTTGGCACTGGTGTGTGGCAGGACTTCCAGTCCTTTCCCACACGCACACTCCACCAATGGACCCTTTCACTTCACGTGGGCAAGGAAAGCGGGGGATTTCAGTTTTTTCTCCATTCTTCCATTGTTTTTACCCATCCACACACATCGCAGTCATTCTCTTCTCCTCACACACAGGCTGGGGTTTTTTTCCTCATGCACAGATTGGGATTCATCATCGTTTTCCTCACGCAGAGAGCTGGGGGAGTCGTTTTCTGTCATCCACGATTTTCCTGTGAATGAGCCATTCATGATTTCTACTGTGGAGGTGTGGTTTCTATACTGATTTTGTGGTCTATGTATATGTTTTCCCTGTCCAGGCTAAGAGTCCGATATCCTCTCCAATTCTTCGGGCTATGTATTTTCCCGTTGCTTCAGTGTTGAGATCGGGGCTGTTGTTTTTCCCACAATTTTGTTTGTTGTGGTTCCAGTTATGTTTTGGGCTACTGTGGATTCTTATTGGGTCATTTTGGCCATGACAAGGCCAAGAATGACTCAGGGATCGTATTTCCCCATCCAAGTTGTGAATTGCTTGTTTTGTTGCGTGTATGCAGTGATTGGTATTCGGACTGTGTTGGAGTGGGGATGAGGGTTTGGTTTTCTTGATAAAACTGGTGTGTTTGGGAGCCACACAGACAAAGCTAGAGGGCTGGATTTCTTGTCCACAACCCCTAAATAGCACTGGAAGGGAAGTCAGGGTTTGAGGGACTGTGTAGCAAAGAAGGGACTGATTTCCTTATGTTGGGTGTGTGTGGATGTCCTAGAATTCAAGCTAGTTCTAGTGTAGGTGTCCTTATCTCTTCAATGAGCTCACCAACTTAGCATTCATCTTTTCCCAGCTCCTTGATGGCCTGATAAACCCAACTATGTTGGCTTGGCTGATTTGTGTATCCTTAGCTATGTGTAAGCCTGCTTGTTCCTTATTCCTTGGGGAATCATGCCTAGGTCGGGGGTGGTAGTGTTGCTAAGAGATTAAGGAGCACACTGGCCTATGGTTGGGTGGAACATTGTAGCGACGTAGTTGGTTGCGGGATGAATTTCTCACAAGATAAGTATTCTTGTCTATTTCATCTCTGCAATTATATTCACAATTATATTTGATGTCTAATGAATTATGATGAACATGTTGAATGCTTGAATGTATGGTTTTGCTTCCGCTATATGTTAAACAATTATACATCCCTACATGTTTTTACTTCCAAGCATTTTATTTCAGTTTTATGTATGCACATGTTCATGGGGCTAGTTTCCCAGATAGATAATGGTTTGGTAGCATCCTCTTTGCTGATCGGAGGGTCCGGGACGTTACACGGATGCCACAAATCATGGCCAAAATCATAGCAACAGGTTTCACCCCTACAGGTCAAGTAAGTGATCTAAACATAGACATGCTGGAAGCAGTCGACATAATAGCATGCGTAGGGAAAGTTTATCTTTGGGCTCAATATGTTGCCGACATGTTCAAGACCATATGTGAGAAATGCCAAGAGTCGGATGGAATTATCAGGTTCCCATCACTGATAATTTGGATAGCCATGTACCACTTATGTCCGGTCGGAGATAAGCAATTCCAAGAACCTGGCAAATATCACATGTGGAGGTTCAAACCATTTTCACAGAATGGAACACTAAAATAACTGGCAAATGGAAAAGTAATGCTGGAAAATTGGTTCCAGACTTTAAAGGTCCAGACAACTAGATGGAGGGTGCCTCAGAACATCAGAAGAAGCCTACCAAAGATTGCACATATTCAACTAGAGCTCGACCACACTGCAGTTTGGTACATGCAAGGGGAAAAAGCAAAAGCAAAACCTCTCGACTATTATCCAGCAGTTGAAGATATTTTCCAAGAATTAGCTCGACAATCCAATACCTAAGCTGTTGATACCAGCAAAGGTGAAAGAAATAAACCAACCAATTGAAGAACCATTGACTGACCAGGAAAAAGAGGAGGACTACAAACTCTGCTTATTAGTACCCTCATGTTGGAAGAGATACTAATAGAGGATACAAGCAGACTTCAACTGGCAACTGTGCCACAACCTATCCAAATGGGAAGCACACCGACTAAACATCAGGTGGATATACCAACAGAAAAAAAAAATATCATCCTAGCCCATCGACAAGAGGAAGGAGAAGAGCAGATAGATGAAAATATTGAATCAGATAATCCAGAATATGCTATGACAAAAGAAAACTTAAGGAAAATAGAAAAGGAAATAACAGCCTCAAGGAAAAGGAAGACAATTCAGGAAAAAGGGAAGGGGGAGTGTAATCTTATCCTATCTAAATCAGAAGACAAAGAAGAACTATTGGCCACTATTGTTGACATTATAGAAGATGCAGCAACAAATAAAATCTCGGTCGAAACACAATTCAAGCGGTTCGTCGATGCAGGAGCAAAGCAAGGGAGACCGAAAAAGGTAAAAACTGCAACCACTTCAGTCGATGAGAACATTGTTGATCTAGTCTCTACACCCCCACCCCCATATCCAACCCAGATCACACAAGAAGATACCCCAAAGATACCCACCATAAGCCATGTCGACATCTGTAAGAATGCTATGCCGAAAACACTAAAAGAACGATTCGACCATGATGGTGATTTCCAGGAATTCATTGAAAATTTACCCGAACTACTCACCTCTATTCAGAAAATTACCACCAAATGCCCACTAATTCAATCTAGTTCACCACGCCAGATCCTCTCTCAGCAAATTGGCCAAATACCCCAAAAACCAAGATCTATGGGAACTATCAAGTCCATATTCTTAAGGAACCCCGACAAGACATCTCAAATTGTTGTAAGCCACACTTCATCATTTACCCCATCAGATGTCTCAAATCCCATACCAGCCGATGAACCAGCAAGAGACACGGAAGAAGATAACCAGGAAGATATTTTAGCAATTAACCAGGTGATCGACAACCTATTCTCTGATGAACCATCCAATTCACCACCAGAAGTTGAAGATCCATTGTCGACTGAAAATATCCCCACTACACCAATTACACCAGAACATTCACCATCTCCATCACCACCTCCCAATATTGAACCCTTTCCAAACTCTAAACCACCTATTTCAACTCTCCCAGATACACACCGAGCTGCAAGTTCCACCCAAGAAGCTCAGCTAGAAATTCCACTGACCAATGAAGATCAGCATCCGAAAAACCAAACACAAGGAAATCAACCACTTACAGAACCACATGTAGAACAACAGACAGACCAACATAGACACAAAAGAAAAAGAAAAGACAAAAAGAAGAAAGAACACCACAAAGAACAAAGGCCGACAGTGATCCACATCAGCCAACTTGGATCGACTACTGCAGTCGACACAACGAAACTCAGAGATGGAGAGCTGGGTCAACTCCTAGAAACTCTCGCCACAGAAGCAGCAACAAGAAGCCAGAATAGACAAGAGCAGCTCGACAACACTAAGAACGAGAAAATTGAATTTCTGACAAAATGTAGAACTCTAATCCAAACAGTAATACCAAGACCAATAGAGGCCAACACCGACAAGCCACTGGAAAAAGCATATCAGCTATTTGAAAGTGTGGTTTTGACCCTACAAATACACCTACAAAATACAAAGGAAGATCAAAAATAGGAAACATCCAGACTATTAAGGAAATAGTATATAGCATTCTCGGAAGCTCACAAAATACTACAGGACCACTTGGAAGAATCTATCATCACAACAGAAGTACTCCACGATTGGCCTACCTACTACGGACAAGTATTTCAGCAGACTCGCCAGATTCGTGAGCAAATCCAAGTGCTAGAAAAGAGGCAAGGCATCGATGAAATAATGAGAAGTACAATACAAGACCAGATTGTATTGGAAATAGCCAAACTGCAGAAACTGAAGAAACAAGCACACCAGTGGGTACATCAAGCACTACTGAGCCTCAACAAGCTAGACAAAATATGCCCAAAGATGAAGAGACTACTGGATACAGCAGAAGAAAAGGCTCAATATATAGGACCGACATGGGAAGCATCACAGATATTTCCATCCAGGAGAAAATGTTGACTCTGTCAAGCATCACAACTTTGACTATCGACATCTAGAAAGTACTACAGAACTGGACAGAGTTTCAACACCAACTTGCCATTACAGCAAAAGCCATTGTGGAAGTATGTGTGCAGAAACGACCAACCATCCGACTACACAGTCCATGAAGACAAACCATAATAGAAGTAACCACCTCAGACAATGCAGTGTTGAGTACCTCCCCTGTTTCTTTGGGACGAAGAAATATTTTGTTTCTGGGGGAGATGTTGGAGGAGCTAGTCGGTGAGCCGACTAGTCGAATAGCCGACTAATTAGAGATTAGGTCAGCCGCATAAAGTCGTGTCGGTTGATCGAACCGACAGGTAGTTATTTGTAACTGTTTGTAATCATATATATTAGGCTGTTGAGCCGGATGAGAACTTGGTTCAGTTTTGTGTATGTATGGACCCTCATGATATAATATAATTTGTTACTTCCTTATCTATGTTCTTGTCTCTTGTGTCTATTATGTCTATATGATTCCATGTGTATTATTGGTAACCCTCTGTGATCCGTGAGATTACAACAAAGTTGATGTTGAAAAAGCTACTAGACAAAAGGAAAAAGAATATGAAGATCCTAGAATTAAAGCAACAGATAGTGCCAACAGCTGAGTCCAAAAGGATGGAAGAAGTGGATGCAAAGAAACTAGAACAACTAATAGAAGTAAATCAAACTCAATCTAACACTCAAATTCAAATTCATACAATTGAATATGAAACTCAAGGTCACTCTAAAGTTCTACAGAAAATACATGTTGAATATTGACGATTCGATAGATTAGACTATGGAATATTTAGTTGTCCCTAAACAAATTGTGGGCACTAGTAAGAGAGACAAAGGGGGGAATATTTTTAAAGAAGAAATAATTACACTAAGCAATATATAAAAAATTTTGACATGGGGAGACATAGATGTAATTGATCCTATAGATAATTTTCTTGATCTTGAGTTGTTAACATACAAAAAAAGAAAAATGAAGATTGCCAATCAATCTTGGAGAAAAAGAAAGATTGGTTTGGATAATGCATTGGTATGTGCAATAAAAGTATATATGCTAGAAGCAAGGAAAGCCAAATTGGCAGCCTTAGGTTCAATTAATTTGGAAATGGCACACACTACTTTGGACAAAACTCGAGCTAAAGAGAGGGACATGAAGTAATATTAAGATTGATTTTATTCCTTGAGAATCAAAGTAGAGTATTACAAATCATCCCAAGGAATGGTGACAGAGTTCATTGATTATTCTTTTAAAATATATGAAAAATGTATAGAATCTAAATGTGATTTTTACAAGAGAGGTTTTCAACTATAGGAATTGATTATATAAATTTTGTTATTACATAAAAAAAATTAAGTCTAGAAATTTACTAACATAGTTCTAGTTTAATGTTGTAAGAAAGCTATAGAAAATAAACAAAATAAAATTGCCTAACATTCCTATTTTAAATCAACAAGAAGTGATGGAGATAGAATAAGGTCTCATAAACTAAAATGAAATAGCTAAAGAGGTATGGAGAAACTTAGAAGTAAAATGGGCTACATGTTTGAAAATTGGGACTGATCCAGATTTATGCAGGAACACAACAAAATACACAAATAACCATAGAAACAAATATGCAGCGGAAATAACACTTCATTTCATCAATCAATAACTGAAACTTGTTTACATACAGAATGGAAATAAACTAGCTAGAGTGCTGGTAGCTTATCTCTGAGAAGAGATGTGGCGGCTACATGCCTCTGAACTCCTTGTTACAATGAGGCTCGAAGGCCTATATATTATTGAGAAACAATGGAAACCCTACACATCCAAAAACCTAACCCTAGGAGGTGAAACACTTTAATGTGGGCCTCGTTGGGAAACTTGGTACATCAAGTTCTCGGGGTCGTAACTTTAGCATACTACCTATGTTTGACACCGTTTAGGGCCTCAAAACGGCTCTGGAAGTTTAGGACCCGAAAACTGCCAAAAATAGTAAATTGTGCTACAATTAAGGAAACTAGAAAACTAAAAGAAACAATGGTGGGGGTCCAAGAGGAATAGGTGGGTGGCCACCAATATCCTCCTGGATCAGGGACTATCTTGGAGGATGTAGTAGAAGAATGCCAACTTCCATCATTTGGACCACCATGATATTTTTATTCCTCATTCCAAGTAATATAGTCTTTGGGGAAACATTTACAACAAAGTAAAGCTGGTATACGAAGTATTCCACATGTGAATAAAACAAAATGAAAACATTTTGACAAAAGTAGTAAAAGATATATTTTTTATTTATCAATCATTTACAAAAATAGATAAGGATATTAATAGAATTACTAAACACTCGTCTATTATGTGGGCCCAAATGCTTAGCAAGTGTTTTCTCAAAGTGAAATTAGCATAAATTTATTTGAAGCATAGTCGAGGTATAATAAAAATCAATCAAAAAGGAATCCACTTACTTCCATCGAGCACTTATGGAGGTAGTTAGGGCTCTAGAGTTAAAAAATAGTTTATATGAATAATCAATTTCTATTTGTATAAAAGAAAGTTAAGTTGATAAAAATGGGGCTTTTCAATCCATGGGAATTTGTAAGAATTATTTCTACAATTAGTGATTTGGATAATGCATTGGTATGTGCAACAAAAGTAGATGTGCTAGATGCAAGGAAAACCAAATTGGTATCCTTGGGTTTAAACTAATTTGGCAATGGCGCACACTACTTTGCACAAAGATCAAGTCGAAGAGAGGGACATGAAGTAATATTAAGATTGATTTCATTCCTTTAGAGTCAAAGTAGAGTATTACAAATCATCTCAAAGAATGGTCAAGGAGTTCATTGATTACTCTTTTGAAATATATGAAGAATGTACATAAGCTAAATGTAATTTTTACGACAGGAATTGATTATAAAACTTTTGATATTACATAAAAAAATTCAAGCCTAAAAAGTTACTAAGGAATGAACACAGTTCTAGTTTGATGTTATAAGAAAGCTACAGAAAGTAACCAAAGAAAAACTACCTAACATTCCTATTTTAAATCAACAAGAAGTGATGGAGATAGAACAAGGTCTCGTAAACTAGAATGAAATAGCTAAAGAAACCTGGAGACACTTAGAAGTAAAATGGGATACATGTTTGAAAATTTGGACTATCTTGGAGAATGTAGAAGAAGAATGCCAACTTCCATCATTTGGACCACCATGAGACTTTTATTCTGCATCTCAAGTAATAGAGTCTTTAGGGAAATCATTACAACAAAGTAAAGTTGGTATAAGAAGTGTTTCACATGTGAAGAAAACAAATATGAAAACATTTTGACAAAAGCAGCCACATATGTATTTTGTATTTGTTAGTCATTTCCAAAAATAAATAAGGATATTAATAAACTTACTAAAAACTTCTCTATTATGTGGGCCCCAGTTGCTTAGCAAATGTTTTCTCAAAGTGAACTTTGCATAAATTTATTTGAAGCATGGTAAAAGGTATAATAAAAAACAATAAAAAAAGAATCCACTTACTTCCATCAAGCCCTTATGGAGGTAGTTAGGGTTCTAGAGTTAAAAATAGTTTATATGAATAATCGATTTCTATTTGTAGAAAAGAAAGTTAAGATTATGAAAATGGGGCTTTTCTATCCATGGGAATTTGTAAAAAACTATTTCTACAATTAGTAATATTGAGAAGCCACTCTTGGTTAAAGTAATATTGAGAAGCCACTCTTGGTTAAAGTTCTTTTTCAAGGAAATCGATTTTTACTATAGGTGCAAATTGTGGATTATTATGGATTTGTATTAGTGTGGGATGTACTATAAGAAGTGTATTTAAATGTTATAGATTATTATGCAATATTATTCATGGTTTTTGTTTATTTTTTCTTGTAAAACGATTTATATGTTATTTGATTGAAGACTATTATCCAAAAGATTATATAGCTAATTGTTTATTTGTCTTCTTAGAAATTAATCCAATGTATGGGAGGTCTTAAGGAGCTAATCCCACCCAATATTGTAGGATTTATTGTGTAGCCGTCACCAACTATGGTTATGGGGAGCCTACCTGGTCATGAACTAAAATTATGGGGAGTTATTTAGTGCCCAGGAACTCTTATATAAATCCCAATTCCATCTGGTAGTTCCACGATCTAAGAAAAAAGGCTCTAAGGCCCATCATCGTCCCCGCTGAAGCATGCATGTGACTAGAAGTAAGTCCTCGGATAATATAAAATTGATCCAGCTTTCCCTGCCCACCTCTCTCTCTTTCATCTAATCAAGCATTCGATACTAGCCATGTTGGGAACTATTTCCTAACCCTACCCTTATAAACATGTTCACATTCATATTTGATTCCACACCTTTTGTGCTCAATGTGAGTGTGTAGCTTAACATTTTATTTCTTAACATCAATTGATTATTAACATTAGATTAACAAGGAATTTTACTTATGTCTTTCAAGAATTTATTTCCATTTGTAAACCTCATCGAATGGTTTTTAGGCCATTAATACGATTTTTTTTCATCCCAAGCATGAAAGAGTCTAATTAGGCCTCTTTTATGGTTTAAACCTTTATTGCTGATGTTGGGAACCTTTCTGATGTTGGGAACCTTTCTGATGTTGGGAACCTTTCTGTGTAAACAACTTCCAAGTTATGTAATTGGATGGTGGTGCATGCATTGGATCTCTTGAACAAATTTAGAATGAAAGATTATAAGCCTTGATCTATTATGTATCAAGCAAGAGTTACATTGACTAAGAAATGTGAATCTCCAAAGGTCAATGCTACTATATACATTAAACTTGTTGGGAATTTTATTTATTTGATCCATTGCAACCATGATATTGCCTTTGTTGTTAGTTTAGTTTCTAGGTTCATGTAGGATCTAAAGGACAATTATCTAAACGTTACAAAGAGAATTAAGGTATGTATAATTTTGGCATCAAGTATTCTAAAAGAAATTCAAATCAATTAGTAAATATACATTAATTGAGATAGTGACGTGGATGAATAAGAGTACTTGGGAAATATGAATTCAAAACTCAACGGGTGACGTTAGATTTCCTTATATGGAATTAGCTTATACAATCTATTGTGACAAACATAGTGCAATACAAGTGGTTCATAACCCCCTTACTCATAGCAAGATGAAGTATGTTGAGCTTCATGCACACTATCTCAGAAAGTTGGTACATGAGAATGCGGTATCTCTTGTCTATTGTATGACAAATGATAAGATTGTTGATATTTTTACGAAAGCATTCACAAAGGAAAGTACATTAAGTTTCACTCTTGATTAGGAATTAGGAAGTTGTCATCACACCAGGGTGTTGAAATAAGCCCACCTCCTAATCCTCCAAGTTGTGTTTAAGGGAGATGTTGGAATATGTTGTTGGATGGGTAAACCCAACTTGAAGATATAATCTGTACAAGTTAAGGGTTTTACACCAATAGTCAAAAACCAAGTTCAACCAGTAGTTGACTTGATTAGGATGATCAAATGAGATCCAAATAGGCTCAAGCATTTAGTCAACTTTCCCATTTGGTGTACAACAAAGTAGAAAATGTGGACTATCCAACCTATTTTAGGGCTAACTTAAGTAAAACTTGACTTACTTAGCCATGTTTTAAAGAAATTGGTCTATACTCTCAATTATTGCGCCGAGAGGTGCTTTCTACAACTCAAATGGGCAAGATGTGTCCGTCTATAACGGTGATGTGGCACATGTCGGCTCAATAATAATTAATAATTAAATAAATAATAATAGAAATTAACATATCGGTTATTTAAAAAAATACAAAACTTATATAAATAATATAATTTTTTAAATAATTGTTGATTTTTTTTAATAAATAATTGTTATTGAAAAATATAGATGAAGTCATCATTACTAATAAGTCTTCTGTGTAAAATATTCTTTAAGCAGTGGGCCGAATGACAAGATTACTTCCTGGAAAATTGGGTTGAAGTTCACAAGAAAATGGGGACAGAGAGGCCCATTGTGTTATAAATTCATTTCATCCTTGAAGGGTGAGTTTGTTTATTGTTGGTAGATTGAAAACGGGTCTAGATATCTTGAACTTCAGAAATAGTGAAATATAAACTATTATGAATCAACGTCTGCAGATATGGCAATACACAGATTGTGTTTAAGATTATTTATTTTTCCTTGTTTCCAGAAAATACAATAAAGGAGGACGGGAAGAAGCTGGACGGCCTACTCCAATGAGCTGGGAACTATTCAATGCATACCAAAACGATATTTTGTTTGAAATGGGAAAGGAATTGCAAGGTGACAAATAAGAAAGAAAACATTTTTGCACGAAAGAGATGCATTCTACAGTCCAGTAGGGGAGAGATGTGTAACTCCTTCGGTGCTCATCCTAGAGTTGACACGTGTCTTGAATAAAATATTATTAAAAATAACATGTTATCTCAAATTAAATTTAAATTATTTAGAAATGCATATATATATAATTACACAAATTAGATAAATTAAAACCATAAACATTGCATTACACACTTTCTTAACATCTCCATTCTGAAAAAGGGCTCACATTTCCAGAAATTTGATCATTCTCGACGCTTGATAAATCTCCTTTTAGATGAATCTATACTGATATGAATAAATGGTAAATAAATCAAATCCAAATATATAAATAACATTATTATGTTGTATAATTTCATAATAATATTTCTAAACGTCATCACTATGTTTAGACTCAATTTATACTTCATATACCTTCACATTCCAATAAATAATGTCAAGCAACCTTTTTCTCGCCCACTAATTATAAAACTCTCATGTTCCAAGAATGTTTACACCATAACAAGAGTGTGTCATATCTATGTGGATATAATCTATTTAGTATAGTCGTATAAGTCTTCAAACCCAACTTGATTTCCATATCTGCAAAGAGTAACATGTATGCATGCATGCAATTATATTAGTCATGCTTGAATCTAAGTAATTATATAATTAATTATAATGTAGCTAAAAATTATTTAGTTTTGTTTAGTGCATTCTAATGAGAGATTTACATTAAGAAGTCTATCAAAAACCATGGCCGGAGGAACCAATCATTAAATATACTATGATAAATTTTATTATTCTATAATTATGTTAAATCAAAATAAAATAAATTACAAAACAAGTTTATTATTAAGTTATTCCAATTCAATGTGGAATTGGAATCTCAAATATTCTAATATTATGCATATTTCTCAATTTTATGTATAATAAGAAGTCACGTGCATCTCAATTATCTAGGACTTTAAGCCTGCAAAATGTGTCCCACACGACATACACCCTCTTGGCCTAAGTCCCGACTCCCAAGGGGGAAGCCTTTTATTTGATAATGTACAACATGGTGTCCAAATTACCAAAAGTCAAAAAGTAGCTTATGCACGGAAAGAAGAAAAGAAAATTGGTTGACTACCTACCAACAAAGAGAATTTGATAGTAACAAAGTGATTGGCATTAGTCATTTCACTATTCGTATGATACAAGAAAAATTACAACACTGGAAAAAGAAGTAACAAGAAACATAGTGATAAGGTAAGGTATTTTGTAAACGATGGAAGACTTGCTTTGACAATGATAGGAAAATATGGTTGTGGTTGTGAGTGGGCAATGTTGCTTCTCCACCTCGTGGGAGAGGGTGATGATCTATCTTGTGGCTCTCAAGATTGTGTAATTGCTTTTTCATTTGGGTATTTTGAAGGTTGGTATTTTCAGTTTTTTTACAAGATTTACTTTAAATACTTTTTATTATGAAAAATCATCTTTTGAAAGGAGCAAAGTTAAGGAAGTGCAATTCTTTCAAAGACTCGTTATGGATCTCTGGGACTAATGCTACTGTCATCAATATTACTGCTTGCCTGATATTGGTGATTGATCTTACCACCCGCGGAAAAGACAGGAACAGCAACTAGACCTGCTTATCCCTATACTTGTTCTCCTTATACCACTTGTTGAAATAGCATGTTTTTACAAAGCTTATTTGGAAAGCCCACCTTAAAAGCAGTCCCAGCTGGGGTGGAAGAATGAATAGCTTGGGTGGGTGGCATTATGGGGTTGTTGGTCCATATCAGAGAGAAGGAAACCTTCCATTTGATATTTTTGCATTATTAACATTGTTTTGGTTTTCATTTTTAAGTTTGAACCCTCGAGATAAGGAGGCGAAAGATTGCCACCTTGGTTATGAATAATTTGCACATCAAGGAGAAAGAAGAGTTTGCTTGGCCCATGGAGTGATTTGATTTGCAATTCAAAAAAGAAGAAGAAGAATCGGCCTATGAAATGACTTGTAGATAAAAAAAGAAAGAAGAATATTATTTAA
Source organism: Pseudotsuga menziesii (assembly GCA_001517045.1). Taxonomy (NCBI): domain Eukaryota; kingdom Viridiplantae; phylum Streptophyta; class Pinopsida; order Pinales; family Pinaceae; genus Pseudotsuga; species Pseudotsuga menziesii. The sequence goes on along the minus strand of LPNX011172474.1, from coordinate 264,208 downwards.
TCCATTGACTGATAGGCAAATATACAAAATATATTATCAAAGTTGGACAACCTCCAAGATTGTATTTCTAGAACCAAGACTTTTTTGGTAAAGGATGAGGTGGTGGCCCACCCATGTGTAAAGGACTTATTTATCTAGGAATTCAACTCTATAGTGAGATATTGGTACTTTCTAAGAAAGCCCATATTTCATGGGAAAAGTGGGCCCCTTTTTTAGGCTTAGAAGCCATGCTTTAATTTGCATGTTAAAATGTTTATATTTGTCCTCCTCTAGGTAAGAGTGAGTCTTCATTTTAAATATTGGAATATTGTATATCTCTATATCTAAATATGAAAGATTTTTTTAGTCTTTATCAATATTTAAATCTTTCTTTCTGTTGATTTGAACAAAAGCCTTCTGAAAATTTATGTTAGAGTAGTCAAATCATGATCCTATTGTTTTTCATGAGTTGAATTAAGCATAGACACTTTCCTACTTCTTATTCAAAGGTAAAATGTTTCTTTGGCAAAAGAGAAAAAGAACCATAAGCTCACCTAGTGGAAAAACTTTATGACTAATATGCATTGAGTGGAACTAGTCAAGGATTAAGATTATCTAGAGTTGACGATCGTTGTAAGTGACCTAACTCCTTCCCACAATGGGACTAGAGATGCTACTAACTAAATAATTTTTGTGGTACAAAAATGCCCTTCTTACATTGACTAGTTTTTTCACCCAACAACCCCCTAGAGTGACCATTAGAAAAGATGTTCAAATCATTTTTTTTAAATGAAAGAGAACCATTTCCCTTAACTGAACTAAATGGAATAACACAACTCATGATACCAAAGATCTTAATTATTTCAAATGAGCTATTTTGAAAGAGAAACATTCCCTTAAACAAACTAAATGAAATAACACAACTCATGATACCAAAGATCTTAATTATTTCAAATAAGCTATTTTGAAAATTACTAGCAAAAATTAAATTGAAAAAAATAGAAAAAAAAACAATAAATTATACCATTCTACAATTTCACCACAAAACATGAAAAGTGACTAAACTAAAACCTAAATCATATATTTATTGATATTTACTCATTATTTAATTTTAGCAATTTCAGATAATATTTATAAATAAATATAATGATATTATTTATTTTTACTCATTATTTAATATTAGTAATTTTAGGCCATGTTTATAGATAAATATAATGATATTGTAAGACTTTTATAAAAATTAAATATTTAACTATAAAAATAAATTAACTATATGAATGACAAAATTTTCTATTATAGTGTTAAGGGTGTTTAATAAATAAATTTATATATTTATATATATGAGTAGATTATAATTTCCTTATAATCAAGGAAAAGTGAAACTCCAAAACTAATTTGTAAAAGTAGTTAGTGGTGTTATTTTGAATGGTTGATGGAGGAAAACAAAATAGCACTAACTATTATCAAGTATGCTATCATGTTAATAACTACCATGGGCCCTAAATTATGCATCTAACAATAAGGGTTGGTATCATCACTTTAATTACACACTAACTAATATTTCAAGTTTTAACAATTCCAAAGGAATGGTCTTAAGCAATTTACATAATATTACAAACCTTGATTATGATATGCATAAAAGCTTCAAGCAAAATGAATTTCTAATGCATATGAAGCGAAGGTGCATTCTTAGGTACAAACGAGGGAGAAGAAAAGGTATAGTAACCTTAGCTCACAACGAGGTGCATGGAGGTTCAAAGAGGCTTACACGGTCCTTCAACCCCTTGGTGCACTCTTTTTTTGTATTTTATTTGTTTGAAGAGCAATAAGTAATTATAATAAGAATAAATTGGGGTGGTAGGTGTGGGTATCTTATTTAATCCTGGAGGAACTATGAAAACATCATTTTCCTGGGGACTAGAACACGAAACTAACAATATGGCGGAGATCCTTGCTCTATTCCAAGGGAAAATATTGGCTAAAGAAGGAATAAAGGACGCCTTCGTAATAGGTGATTCAAGGAAAACAATTAGTTCGTTTTCCTCTAGAAGGTCATTCAGGAATATTAAAATGGATCGTATCCTTGAAAGAATTTGGAAGATTCTAGAAACTCTAGGGACTGGCAATTCTTTCACATCCTCAAAGTGAACAACTCAAAAGCAAACCAACTCCAACTCTTGTATCGGCCCTCCTCAAAGGATCTCTGCATTTCTCTAATGGAAGGTGTGTTTTTGAACCAATTACTTATCTCACTAAATCCAATAAATGAGCTCTCGAGAGGGCATAATAAGGACATTAGGCTTGGTCCCAGGAGACCCCAAGGAAATTGGAGACCAAGCGTAAACATGAGGATGCATCAACACTATGGGCATGTGCTCATCTCTCCTCTGCATGATTGTGTGACAAGACAGGAGGACACTGAGTTATCTGGGGCAGGCAGACATGTGGCTCCTCATTTCAACATTAAAATCTTTATCTAAGTTGTATCCTCCATTGCTTGGGGTCATTATGGAATGGGGTGGTGAATTAACTCGACAAGACAAGCTCGACCCTGGGTACATTCAAACTTGAACTTATCACGCTTCGCTAGCACTGATGCTAATCATGCAGATTCATTGGGTTTGTATTCTTTATTAGCTCAATCTGTGGAGCAATATTCATCCTTACAAAATTGGGAAAGAATTTATGAGGAAGGAACTATGGCATTCTTTATGAGAATCTAGTCTAGTGAGTGCAGGTTTGGTAGATTGGTTCGGTAGATGGTTGTCTTTAGTATCGCTCTCCTATGGAGGCCTAGCACTCACTTCTTTCGTGTAACAATGGCTAGCAATGGATGGATGGGTGAGGAATATTATTGTGTGGCTCGTGGTCTATGTAGACTGAAATCAAGTCACAAGAACCTCAAACGAAAGGTGCACCAATACATCAAGACCTGAGGGATCAAGACAGGAGGTTGGAAAATTGGTAAGACACAAAGGATCAATCTCATGCGGAGAGAGGGGATGTGAAGTACCAATTAGACATCCTAGGACTCAACATGGAACAACAAAAAGTTAGGAACATAGAGTTGGAGGCTTGAATTATTTAGTTGGAAGAGGACACGCGGGTACTGCAACAAATTGAATTAAAAGGAGGTCAATGAAGAATCTACCACCCACCCACCAAATGTAAAGCTTGAGGCCCAAGTTCTTTGGAAAATTACCTAATGTTTGTTTATGTCATGTGAATGTAGTTTTTTTATAGATCAGTTTGTAAGACTTTATATTTTTCAGTGTAAGTGTATTAGGTTTAGGCCCGATCAGGGCTTTCCTAAGTTTAGCTAGTCAAAGACATGAATTGTTTTGAAAATCCAAGCCATAGGCCAATTTTGTGCTGTGAAGATATGTAATGCTAAGGGTCTTCTCCCTCCCCTTTAATATAAAACTTTCTATATGTTTCATTCAAAAAAAATTATAATAAGAAATCTAATTGTGGTCTTTAAGGTAATATTTTATAGGGAAAATCATCTAAGCACTTTCCTTCATTTTAAGGATGATACTTAAGGTAAACTTTAAACTCTTTAGTGTATACATTTAGGTCAATAACTCATGAGTAAATCATATATAACACATCAATAATTGAGTCACTTAAGAGCAAACATGTCACAAAGTGGGATTTGAACCCACTGATCCGTAGGACCTCAACGTTAGTGCATTAAAATTTTGTTGTAAAAGAATGCATGCAATAGGTTAATTAAGGGGACAGCATTAACAAAAATTAAATGCTCAGAACAGGAATGAAAAACAAGACTGATAAACAGATGCCAAGCAGAAAACACAGAACCAGAATCACAAACAGAAGTTGATAACGGAGTTCACCCCCTCCACTGGGCTACGTCTCCAGGTCCCTCTCCAATGGGAACCGATCCAATTAATGGCTTTAAAAATGGTACAAATGGTTCTGGACTCTGCAAATCAATTTCAGCAATATGGACAAAAGTCTGCAAGACCTCTTCTCTGGACTAATACAAATTGGCCTTCAAAAACAAAGAACAACTAGCTAAACAGAGAAAACAGTCGACTCTTTACAATCACAGCAACTGGACATTAACAGTAAAGTCTTCAAGACCTCCTCTCTGAAAGTTACAAAACTGGACTTCAACAGTCAAAAGAAGCCAAGTATAACTGAGAATGGTCGACTTCAAAAGTAACAGCATAATTCTCTCTCCAAGCTTCTCATTACCGAGAAAACAGTTGCCCCCCCTTGCTCTCAACGAACTGAGTCTCCTTTATTACTCATCTTTGCCATTACAAATGAGCCAAAATGCTCAAAGAAATGTGACTGTTCACATTCCAGGAAACGCGGCATCAAAGCTGTTCATATTCCAGGAAACACGGCATCAAGGCTGTTCATATGCCTTTCGTCATTATTCCAGTTGTGGCATAACTGCCAAGAAAAGCTTGCCAACTGTTACGAATAAGCTATGAATATCCTGCCATGCCAAGGATCTGACCTCCAGAACCATACGTAATCTGAACTTCCGAAAGTTTTAGTCAACCGTGCTTCACCATTGCGGAAGAGGATAAGAAACAGGATCCGACGGTCTCAATCGGTTGTCGACTGGTTTTCGAGTCGAAGGCTTTAGTTACTTTGGTTTCTGCAGTTGCGGATGGCGCACCACTTCTTTTTCCGATTTCGTCGAGTTATTTCGTCGATCTTTTTAAGTTTTGGGCTTCCGCCGTTGCGGTTGCCAGAAGCGTTGTTCTTCTGATCAAGCTTGTGGCCATCGTTGCGGACTGTTTATCGCTCTGACTTCCGATCCATCCGAATTCCTGTTAAGCTTTCGTCGTTGCAGCTGCCGGAAGCGTTGTTCTTCCGATCAAGCTTGTGGCCGTCGTTGCGGACTGCTTATCGCTCCGACTTTCGATCCGTCTGAATGTCCGTTAAGCTTCCATCATTGCGAAAGGGAGAAAAGAATGTGAGCCCCAACGTTGCAGAGGGGGAAATACTTTCGACCACCGATCCTCATATTTATTTGCGTCTAGTTATCCCCGTGGACAGACTAGGAGTTTGTCCTCCCGCCGTTGCGGAGGGAGATCTCTTCCGACCTCCGATGCTTTGTATTTTTGTCGTCCGATTTTCTTCAACCGTCGTTTCTGAACCATGTACCATATTGGATCTTCAGAGAGGAATAATCCACCAGATCAATCCTCCCCATTGGAGAGATTTTGGACCACCAAAATCCTGAATTATTCTGCAAGTAAGTGAGGGTACAGCTCCCTCACTTTTCCAATCTCCATCCATCTTGCTTTGCTAGGATGCATCCCCTTCAGCCCCACTCGAAGGTACTCAGCATTCCCCCTTCGTGAAGTCCTTACATTTCTGTCAAGAATAGCATCATCCTGCAACTCTCTCATATATTCAGGTGCCAAATCATCTATTGAAGGAATCCGTATGTTAATTTCCTCATCCATGATCATAGGAGGCTCATACAGTTTAAGATTCTCAACATTGATAACTGAATAAATTTGCATGTATGGAGGTAAATTCAAGCGAAAAGCATTAGTACCGATCTTTTCCAAGATCTCAAAAGGACCATACCTGATAGGCTTAAGCTTTTTACCTTCACCTTTCATCCTTTCCTTGGTGATGTGTAACCAAACTCTGTCACCTACCTGAAATTGATGATCAATTCGATGCTTATCATGCCTGGCCTTGTACTTCGCCTGGCTCTTTTCCAACTGTTCTTGAACTGCCTGCTGTACTGCTTGGATTCTCTAAATGAAATTTAAAGCTTTATTTGCATCATGATGTCCATCCACTGCATCTTTGCCAAAAGAGAAGTCCATCGGTGTTTTTGGCAGATAACCAAAACAAGTTTCAAAAGGAGATCTTTTCGTGGAAGAATGAACTGCATGATTGTAAGCATGCTATATATATAGCAACTGCTCATCCCAAAGTTTAGGATTCCTACTACAATATCCTCTGAGCAGCTGAACCACTGTTCTGTTCACTACCTCTTTTTTCCCATCGGTCTGTGGATGAAAAGCTGTACTTTTCTTCAGTTTAGTGTCCCTAAGCTCCCATAAAGTTGACCAGAATTTTCCCAAGAACCGGAATCTCGATCAGATACAATAGACGTGGGTAGCCCGAAATGTACCCAAACATTTTGAAAGAATAAAAGAGTTTTTTGTTCAGCAGTGATCTTCTTGTTACATGGCATTAAGATACACATTTTGCTGAATCTATCCACAACGACATATAGGTAATCATGTCCTTTTCTAGACATAGGTAGTCCCCCTACAAAGTCCATAGAAATACTTTCCCAAGGACGAGAAGGAACTGGAAGAGGAATGTACAAACCCAATTTCCTATTGCTAGGCTTACTTGTTGCACACATAACACAACCCCTTATATATTTAGCTACAGTTTCTTGCATTTGAGGCCAATAATAATGATTCTGTAATATAGACAATGTTTTGCTTACACCAAAATGTCCTGCAATCAATGAACTATGTACTTCTCGAACCACGTGCACTCTCTCTTTCTCTGGAATACAAAGTTTACCAAGATGATACAAGAGTTGATTATGCACATAATAGTTCTCTTCCTGTTTACCATGTATAAGTGATGCATATACTTCCTTAAAATATTTATCTTCTGCATACTGTTCAATATAACTTTCATGTGTTAATGAACTGTTCTGAAGAATGATTGAAGCATTCCTAGGTGGCCTTGATAACATGTCTGCTACTTTATTATGAATTCCCTTTTTGTACTTAATGACGAGATGAAACTGTTGTAAGAACCCCATCCATCTTAAATGCCTACTTTCTTGTATTTTAGTTTGAGATTGTAAATATTGAAGTGGCTGATGATCAGGATGTATGACTGTCTCTTTTCCCGTGATATAATGTTTCCACTTCTTCACACTCTGTACTAAAGCATACAATTCTTTGTCATAGGTTGGATAGTTACTTACCGCAGTAGAGAATGTTTCTGAATGGTAACAGACTGGCTTCCTTCCTTGCATCAAAAATGCTCCCATGGCAAACCCGCTGGCATCGGTTTCGATCTCAAATGGCTGCTGCAAATCTGGCAATGTCAGAACTGGCGTTGTGCTAATCTTTTCCTTCAAAGTGTCGAAGGCTCTCTGATGCTTGCCTCCCTAGTGGAAAATCCCTTTAATGCTTGTCAACGCATGTAATGGAGCAGCAATGGAAGAAACCCAGAAATGAATTTCCTCCAATACTGAACCGCACCCAGAAAACTTCTGATTTCAGTAACGGTGTTAGGCCATGGCCAGTTTACAATGACAGCAACCTTGGATGGGTCCACTTGCAAGTGGCCTCCACCAATAATATGGCCTAGATATACTAAAGAAGTTTTAGCAAATTCACATTTAGACATTTTTACATAAAGCTTTTCCTTTCTCAATACATCTAAATTTTTTTTCACATGTACAACATGCTCTTCCCAAGTTTTGCTAAACACAAGGATATCATGTAGATATACAATTACAAAATCATTAATGAATGAACGAAAGACATCATTCATGACCTGCATGAAAGTAGCAGGTGCGTTACACAACCCAAAAGGCATCACAAGCCATTCATACAAACTCTGTTTCGTCTTAAAAGCTATTTTCCAAGCATCATGCTCAGCAACACAGATTTGATGATACCCACTACGCAGATCCAATTTTGTAAAGTAAGTTGCATGTTTCAATTGATCAAGCAAATCATCAATACGAGGAAGAGGATACCTGTTTTTAATGGTGATTTTGTTAAGGGCCCTGTAGTCGATACACATCCTCCACGACCCATCCTTCTTTGGAACCAAGACTATGGGAGAGCCACAAGAAGAAGTGCTGGGCCGGATGACCCCCTTCTCAATCAGCTCCTGAACCTGCTTCTTGATCTCCTCATTCTGCATTACAGACATCCGATACATGGCTATGTTCGGGAGTGGCACATCCTGCTGCAAATGTATCGCATGTTGAATCTCTCTCTTCGGTGGTAACCCCTTCAGATCTTGAAACAAATCATCATACTCAGAAATGATGTCAATCAGTTCATATTTATGCTTAGGGTCACATTCTTCAAAAGATTTAGAGACTTCATCATTTTTCATCTTAACCATCATCAACACAAAGTTCTTACTAGCATTTACCAACCTCTTCATTTGTCCTATAGAGACTATTGCTAGATTGGTTTTTATCTTATGTGCTCGTACAATATATTCCATACCTTCTTTAAAAAGATGATACTTATTCTGCTCTCTATAAAAGACTACTTTCCGGTCATACAAATATGGACTCCCAAGTACAATTCCACAAATGTAAAGTGGCACTACATCTAGTTCTACCTCATCCCTAAACTTTTCAGTAATTGCAAATTTTAATACACATTTCCTTGTAACTTGCAATCGTGTATCATTAGTAACCCAACCTAGAGGATAAGGCTTTTCATGAGGCACAGTAACTAAATGAAATTTCTTAACCACTTCTTATGACATCAGATTTACTTGTGAACCACTATCAAACAATGTATCAATCTTTGTGTGATTTGCAATGACACGAACATGAAACAGTGCACTTCTATCTTTATCATTTTGCTTAGAAGTAGATGGAAGACTTGTACTTGCACTAGAACTTGATGGTGCATCAATGGGAAGTGAGATAATTTTATCCTTACCTTGGATTCCGACAGCTGTAACCTTTGTTTCATCACCTGAGTTGGATCCCAAGTCTTGAATAACGGCTGCAGTAGCTTTTGCTTTTCCTTTATCTTTGTTTCCTTCGTACTTCTCTGGCCTTAACTCTAGATGAAGTTTCCAACACTTAGAGACATCATGTCCCTTCTGACAATGCGAACACATAGGCTTTTCACCTTCTTTCTTAACAGTAGCCATCTTCTTTTTCCCCTTATCTTTCCCTTTCGATTTGCTGTCAGATTTAAATGACTTCTTCACAAAAGTATCATTATCATGCTTACCCCTAGCCTCTAAATGGGTAGCTTGAACACATACATCGTCTAAATTACTGGGATTAAACATCAACAAAGTATGCTTCAAATAAGAATGCATGCCACCAATGTACTTAAGAAGAGTTTCCTGTGTATCTAATGAAACATTCAATGCAATAGCCCTCTTTCTGAATTCATGAGTATAATCTTGAATACTTTTTCCTTAGCTTGTCTAAACATTTGCCAATTCATGGTTAATTGCTGCATGTGACCTAAAGGATAAAATTGCTTCCTCAATACTTCAATGAATTCATTCCAAACTGAAATAATTTTACCAATCTTTCGAAGATCTTGCTGAATCTTGCTCTCCCACCAAGTAAGAGCCATTCCACTCATTCTCAAAGTGGCCAATTAAATCCTAGAAGGGTCATCATTAATTACCTGCACCCCGCAATATACTTCAAGCTGCTTGATCCAATTGTCTAATTTTTCAGCATCTACATCTCCATTATAAATAGGTAATTCAAATTTTACATCCAATTTGAAATAAGGCATATTAGGACTTGCATTATGAGAAGAAGAAAAAGTCTGTTTAGTATCAGGAGGATCACCATCACCTCCTACTCCTTTACCCTTTTCTTCCGACTTCACTTCTGCATCTCTGGATGAAGATCCTTCTTCTTTCTTCTTCCTTTTTGCTCGCTCATCGAGTAGAATTTCCATCATGGCTTTCATGCTCATAAAAGCCTCTAGAAACTCAGTTTCAGAAATGACAGGTTTTTCCCGTTCAGTATGTCCTTCTTCTTCCCCTCATGGAGAAGACATGGTTCTTGAGAATGTTCTCCTGGAGCCAATCTCAGGATCTCCTTCAACTAATTCTCCTTCACCAAGCTTTAACCTGGACTTGGTAAGCATTCACAAACTTGCACAACAGTCAACCAGCTCTGATACCATAATATGATCCATAGGACCTCAACGTTAGTGCATTAAAAGTTTGTTGTAAAAGAATGCGTGCAACAGGTTAATTAAGGGGACAGCATTAACAGAAATTAAATGCTCAGAACAGGAATGAAAAACAAGACTGATAAACAGATGCCAAGCAGAAAACACAGAACCAGAATCACAAATAGAAGTTGATAATGGAGTTCACCCCCTCCACTGGGCTACGTCTCTGGGTCCCTCTCCAATGGGAACCAATCCAATTAATGGCTTTAAAAATGGTACAAATGGTTCTGGACTCTGCAAATCAATTTCAGCAGTATGGACAAAAGTCTACAAGACCTCTTCTCTGGACTAATACAAATTGGCCTTCAAAAACAAAGAACAGCCAGCTAAACAGAGAAAACAGTCGACTCTTTACAATCACAGCAACTAGACATTAATAATAAAGTCTTCAAGACCTCCTCTCTGAAAGTTACAAAACTGGACTTTAACAGTCAAAAGAAGCCAAGTATAACTGAGAATGGTTGACTTCAAAAGGAACAGCATAATGCTCTCTCCAAGCTTCTCATTACCGAGAAAACAGTTCACCCCCTTGCTCTCAACGAACTGAGTCTCCTTTATTACTCATCTTTGTCGTTACAAATGAGCCAAAACGCTCAAAGAAATGCGACTGTTCACATTCCAGGAAACACGGCATCAAAGCTATTCATATTCCAGGAAACGCGGCATCAAGGTTGTTCATATGCCTTTCGTCATTATTCCAGTTGTGGCATAACTACCAAGAAAAGCTTGCCAACTGTTACGAATAAGCTGTGAATATCCTGCCATGCCAAGGATCTGACCTCCGGAACCATACGTAATCTGAACTTCCGAAAGTTTTAGTCAACCGTGCTTCGTCGTTGCGGAAGAGGATAAGCAACGGGCTCCGACGGTCTCAATCGGCTGTCGGCTGGTTTTCGAGTCGGAGGCTTTAGTTACTTTGGTTTCCGTAGTTGCGGATGGCACACCACTTCTTTTTCCGATTCCGTTGAGTTATTTCGTCGATCTTTTTAAGTTTTGGGCTTCTGCCATTGCGGCTGCTGGAAGCGTTGTTCTTCCGATCAAGCTTGTGGCCGTCGTTGCGGACTGCTTATCGCTCCGACTTCCGATCCGTCCGAATGTCTGTTAAGCTTCCACCGTTGCGGCTGTCGGAAGCGTTGTTCTTCCGATCAAGCTTGTGGTTGTCGTTGCGGACTACTTATTGCTCCGACTTCCGATCCATCCAAATGTTCGTTAAGCTTCCGTCGTTGCGGAAGGGAGAAAAGAATGTGAGCCCCGACGTTGCGGAGGGGGAAATACTTCCGATCGTCGATCCTCATATTTATTTGCGTCCGGTTATCCTTGCGGATAGACTGGGAGTTTGGTCGCCCGCCGTTGCGGAGGGAGATCTCTTCCGACCTCCGATGCTTTGTATTTTTGCCGTCTGATTTTCTTCAACCGCCGTTTCTGAACCATGTACCATATTGGATCTTCAGAGAGGAATAATCCGCCGGATCACCCACGTATAGAGGGTAATTATTTTTCCTCATAGCCACTCGAGTTATACCCAATTCACTAATTACAACTTTAATCATAAAGCTGTAATACATATAAATAAGAAAAATTAAACCCAAGAGTATTGAACCTGTAAGTTTTCAAAAACAATAAAATTAGGATATTTTAGTAATACCTTTACTTCAAATTTTGAAGCCATATGTCCTTATAGACTTTACCATTAAAAAAATACATAATAGGGTTAGAGGATTAAAATATCTCTAACTAAAATATTGTGGTTTTTTCGTTGGAGGTAGTAATTATCTCTTGAGAAATATTTTCTAAATTATGGTTAGAGAATCTTTTCGAAGGTGCTTCTGACATCGATAGATTCACATAACTTGCAAGGAAGGCTAAGAGGTCTTCAACCATAGAGATAGTAGCTTCAATTGTAGATGTGCAACACCTAAGAATGGTGAGAGATAATAGACTCCTTATCCCAATCACAAAGGGTTAGGATATGTTTTTTTGCTTCAACATAGAGGTCATGTTTGGGTCTCTCAACCTCATTGTGTTTGGCCTTCAATTGTGCACTCCAAGCCTTTGATTTTTCTATGAGGGAAAATAAAGCAACCTTCAAGATTTTTAATTTGAGAAAGTGAATCTTCATACAACCATGTACTTCACTTACATCACCCATAGTTGTTGGAAAACATGCACAACCCTCCATTTGTATCTAAACGAGACTCCATCCTAGAATAGTCTTGGACACACAGCTAAAGTTTAATGGATTCAACACCAAGAAGAGAGGAGAAACTGGAAGAAATTCCACACTGAGACTGAGCAAATGACTAGGAATTATCCCATGTATATCAAATACGGAGATTGCATGTTTGCATTAATCATGAAGATCTCCATTAGATCTAAGTGGAAAGGAAAGGACTTCACTCCCTAACATCCATAAACATACAACTACAATTAAAATCATGTGATTATAAGCCCTTAAAACTCCCATAAATATTGTATATGCTCCCATAAATGGGTAGCCTTGTGGAGGCATTTGATGTGACTCACCATAAATCATAAATACATTTTTTATGTGCAACGATAAAGGGGTGGTGTGATTCTTATTCCCCTTATGTACCACACAACCATGATGTCTCTTATGGGATTGGTGTGAATATTCTACTGATCTCCCAACATTTTTTACAAACCCCTAACATGCTTTTGGGCTTGATTACTCCTTTGTTATCCATTTCATCAATTACAACATTCAAGTGCCCCTTAAGTTCGAAGAAGGGTACATTGTGAAAGGATTTTAGAAGTAGTTTGGTCCTATAAAATATTATTCCTACTCTAGGGGAGCAAGGAGATCACACAAACGTGAGCATTCAAACTACTATGATAAAGTCCCTAATCACTTTGATTTATTTCAATTGGACTCTTTGAGAAGCTTGAACCCTTGAGGCACTAGAATGACTTATACCCTAAGAAAACTTGAATTTTTTCTGAATTTATAATGGGATTTTAATATGTTTATACATAACATATTTTGCAAATAAATCAATTAGGTCTAGCCAAAGTGGTTGTGAGATGGAGTGTTATCCTTCCCACCCAAGTTGTATTCTTGTAAATCTGACATGTTGAGCTCATAATGAGTATATTGTTGTATTGGCTTCGAGACATGTGGTTAACTTGGCCTTGTGTCCTAAAGAATCTAGGGTTTACCCTAAGTACCATCCTCAAAATGAGGGGAAATGCTCAAAGGTTTGACTAGGATAATTTACTTGGAAAAAAAACACATATTTTGTAAATATGTATTTGTTTTCGTTTGAATAGGATACACATTCTTTTTATGAAAAAAAATAGATTTTGTAAATATTAGTGATTTAAGGTATGAGTTATTAATGACTAATCATTAGTTAGTTAGTAGTGATGGGTTATTTATGACTCATTATTACTTTGTTGGTTATTTATATTATGACTCATTTATTAAGTTAGTTGAAATTTATTATTTACTCATATTAATGACTCATTAAGAAGTTAGTTGAGAGTTCTTGATTATTCACATGAATGGCTAATAACTAAGCTAGTTGGAAATTATTAGTTACACAAATAAATTACTTGCCATTAACTTAACATAGAATTGGAAGTTGAGCAAGTTTAAGTTGTGCCTTAGTGGTTGGGATAGGGCTCCGCCATGTAAAGAGCTCGAGTTCAAACCCTAGCAAGTCAAGAGTTCTTGTATTTGTGTGAGAAAAGGTGCTTAACCTCCCAAAGTTGGTTTCCCGACATCATCAAAGGAGCTTAACACATGTTCGAAGGGGCAAATTGATATAAGTGGAAACTAATAAGATACTTTATCAAAGATCACCACAAAAATCTTAAACCCCTAAGATACTTTATTGTTATAAGGGATGTAGGTGCCTGGGAGGGGAAACATGGAGGGGTGTGTTGTTCTAAACACGGAAGGAAATGAAGAAATAAGATTTGCTTAGGGATTAGAGGTTGACACAAACAATGAGGCTAATGCACTAGCCTTGTATCAAGGACTGATTTATCTCATGAAAAAAGGATCAGGAAAGCCACAATTGTAGGTGGTTAATTACTTATTATTCAATTAGTGCACAACACCATGAGTAGGCAAGATAACTTATAGTGGATAATTTTGAAACCATCAAATTCTCTCGTGTCATAAGAAATCACAAATTAATGGCATTAGAAAAAGAAAATAAACTAGTTAGACTATAGGCTAGAACTTAGACTTAAGACAAATTAGGGTGGATTACTATGGCTTCATCTCCCATGACAATCAATTGAAACGTTATAATCCAATGCTACCATGGAAAAGGGATAAGTGGCATAGCATGGCATGGTTTCAAGTCGAGCATTGACACCTTGAGCATCAAGGTATCTCCATGTTCATTAGTGCTTGTGTTGAGTTATGTTAATCCTTTCTACATGGATTGACGTTGGATATGTAGTATTATGCTTTGGATTTTGGCAAATTTGTTGTCAGTTCTCTACATGGTGTTTGAGGATAGTGGCAAGGTGGTGAAATCTGGTGTTTTTTTACCTTAGATAGCATTGGAAGTGTCCTTGGAACCATGGTGATTTAGCTTTGTTGTCATCGGCGTTGTTTCATGGCTCTGTTGAGTTTAAATTAGGAGGAGAACTTGGTGAAGATGAACTTTTTAACCTCATCCTTTAGTGTGGCAATAATGTATGGTTGTCATTGCCAATATGATAGATGCACTCTATGGCGAGATCGTTGATTTCATAAGAGGTCTACGTAGATATGGGTGTTAAGTAGTTGACACTTAGGAATCTCTATCTATCTTCAATACTTGTATGCCCCTCAAATTGAAGCTCATAGAGTCAAGGACACATAGATTGCATAGTCCATGGACTGCCAAAGCAAAAAGATTGAGAACTTGGAAGCAAAACACAATCTTTTTTAAGAATTGGACTTAGGCTTAACTCGAAGCTTGCACCTTCATGGAGAATCCTTGCATCCCTTGGTTCCTCCTCAAAATGTTTCCATTGGCTCAATCTAACTTATGGTGAAAGAGAATGCTTCAACAAATTGAAGGTGGAGATGGGAGTAGTAGATATTGATGTTGACATCACACCATAAGCCTTCACTAGACATGAATTCAACTTATTTTAGTTTTTTTTAATATATTTCAAAGTAGTTTTTTTAATAACTCAATTTTGTTAAACATTATACAAGTCGGTTATAGAGAGAGAAAGAGAGGGACTCAACTACTAGACACCGTTTTGAGATTTTTAATCTTTTTTGAAAATTTGACAAGTTTAAATTGAATAATTTTGACTATGTATTAACTTATTGTTATTATATGATTAAGCCACAACCAATTATTTTCCTTTCTTTTCCCGATAATTGCGACATAAAAGAACGTAACAAACACTCCTTCATGAGAAAGAAATCCATTGCAAAACAAAAACATCGAAGAAGAAAGGCAAGTATGAATAAAAGATTGACAAATTGATATATGACGTGTTAGAACAAGAATCGATGACAGCTTGCTTTCTGGTTTACTCTGGCCCTACCTTATTCTTAATAAAAGACAAATGGATTTTTTTTTAATATATATTTTACTTGAGAAAAACAAAGTGCTCCATATGGCTCTAATTACTATAAAGATCACAAGAAGGAACCAACAACTTCCACGCTTTCAAACGGTTGCAACGTTTAACTAGGCTATATATGCTCCTATTATTTGGACATTGAAATAATTGAAAATCTATAATAAATAAAACATAGAATCTTCGTGATTTCTTATGTTGTCAAGTTTGGAAATTAGGGAGTTATATTTGTACAGAATCCATGGAGTAATATATCTAGGGGGACAAGGCTTGTCCAAAGAAAAAGTGGTTAGATTGATCTGACATTTAATTAGATTGCCATGCCATGGGTGGTCATATTCATTTATGCAATCACGCATGTATTTAAAGTAGATACAATCCCATTTCACGTGGCTAATTTAGAAATTGTAGATTTGTGACTACACCATCAAGGACTTGCCTTCACTATCCACTGTCACGGTCAAGGTCAAGAAACTTTATGCTACTTCTTTATCGATGTTTATGTTGCTTTAATACGAATACAAAACCCTTTTTGGTGGAATGATTCGAATAGGGTTAGTGTTGAGCGATTCGAATATGGGCTATTATTGAGTGGAACCCAAAACTACTTTAGGGGATTCTAGATTGGCTACTTCCACCTGCTATTATTCTATGGCTGTGTTTTCGACAACCACAACCATCTATCTCTCTCTTCTTGTAGTTGATGTTGAGAAGCCTTTTTAGGGAATAGAAGAAAGAGTTTAGTTTTCTGAGCAATCTCTTTTAATCAAGGAAACTCTAACTTTAATCACAAAGGGGAGGTAAGGAAACCCACAACAAAATTAATGACTTGAGCCTCTTAGAAAAGAACATTCAAGATGGAAAGTCCAAAAATGATATACATAAGTGTTATGATTTATATTGGAGTAAATGGAACTCTACAGATGAGTGTTTTGTTCTATGGACACTAATAGTTGAGTATAAAAACCATGACACACATGATGAGTATAAATAGAGAGGACGCACCTCTCATTTGGACACACAACTGACTCAAGCAAGTGTGCATGAGAGAGAAAATGAGTATATACACCAAAACTAATAGTATTGTAGACCCATGTAAAGGTAGAACAATTGTGAAAGATAATATTTGTGTCACCGTTGCCACTTCACATTTGAAACTAGAGGATTTAGAGGAATTGGAGGAGGGATAACACTTCTTTCACTCATAGATGCAAGTGAAGGGGACAACTTTGCATCTTATTATCAACAATGGTAGCCTCACCCTCATCCATACACCATTGGATGGATGAAGTAAGAATGAGATCTTCATGTCTGTTAAGAATGTCATTTACCATATGGTATTGAGCCCTATAAGATGAGGTTCCTTATAATGTGGCTCTTGTCGAAATCTATGCTTTTATGCTAGAACAACCATATATAGGGTAGAGACGTTGTTTCTTGTCCAAACCTCACAATGTCATCGTCACCTTGGCAAATCAATCCTACATGATTTCTAAGGTCATGCCACCACCTCATCCGATCAATGCTAAACAAATGATAAAGTTGAATGCCACGGTGGGGAAGTTGTCTCTTCATGGTTAGATCCCATGGAGAAATAAAGATCACAAGCATGTCCCAAATCATTGCGGATGTCCCAACAAATTAATAGAGATGGATACATCAACTAGTGCCTGGCAGCATATCAAGGCATTTCAAAACCTCCACCAAAGTTTCATTGCATTGCTACATGAAGCACCCAGTTGGCCTATTGCCATACACCCCTTTGTTTAATGCCCATGTGTGTCAACATTCTATCTTGGGTATGGATGAGTTCAAGAAACATATTCAAGAGTTGATCAAGAAAGGCCACCTCTGACCCAGTGGTTCTCCCTATGGGAGTGTAATCATTTTGGTTTGAGAGGAAAGATGGCTCATGGTGATTTTGTAATGATTATAGAGTCCCGAGTAAGATCGCAATAAGAAACAAGCATCATATCCCCCAGATCAATGATTTTCCATATAAATTCGGAGGTTCAATGTTTTGGAAAAATCAACCTCAAATCTAGGTACCAACATGTTCCAATCAAACAAGTTGATGTATGGAAGAAAATATGTAGATTCAAAGAAGGCATTCTCAAATGGTTAGTTATGTCTTCCACTTAACCAATGCTCTAGTGACATTCATGAGGATAATAGAATACAACCTATGACCTTTCATTGATTCCTATGTGGCCTTCTACCTAGATGGCATCCTCGTATTCAACAAAACATGGGAGGAGCACCTAAAACATATTCAACAAGTTCTCAATGCTCTAGATTGTGACAAGCTATATTCAAACTTAAGAATTATTTGTTTGGCTTGTAAAGAATACAATACTTAGGGTAGAAAATAGATTAGGCTAGAGTTCATGTGAATCCAAGAAAGATAAAAGTTATTGGAGAATGCTAGCCCCAATGACTCTCACATAGCCATGTAGCTTCCCAAGCCTTGTCAATTTTGTGGGTTTGTGTTGGGTTTCTCTCTTATCTTATGACCCTTAGATTAGGAAATAAGAGGGGTATCCAAATACGAGTTCACCTATTTCATAGAACAAAGATGAATATTTTAAGAACTGAAGCAATGACTTTGTTCATGCCCAATGCTCAACATTCTTGATTTACACTAGAGTCATTGAGATCAAGATGGAAACCTCTTAGTAATAATGTAGTCGGTGTTTTTCTCACTCAACATTGACATTTGGTTGTGCATCGTAGTTATATTGGCAATGGCGTGATACATTGGTATCCAACCTGCAATGAGGAACTTTATTTCATTGTTTAAGTCTGCCATACATATAATCATTACATCTTGGGTAAGGAAATATATCTATAGGCATCACATACTACAATTCATTCAAAACTATGAAAATATACATAATGACTATCATAAAAATAATCCACTTACCATCAATAGTTTCACCTCAACATTAAGTACACTAAAGGGAGTACCAATCAAGTTGCAAATTTTCTAAGCCACCCTCCAATTACAACGGTAACCATTATCCATGGACATGAAATTATCAATTAGACTTAGATCTATGCTAGTGACCTAGATAACTATGCCATATATCATGCATTGATATAGATAAATCAATGCTTGATTTCTATTTTCATAATGGGTTACTTTGCCACTTAGAACAACTTTGTGTTCGAGCATGGAAAGATGAATTGGGAGGCAATGTATATATAGAATATTATAGCAAGTTGTAAATATATTTTTACTAGCCAATACTCCACCATGATGCTAGTAGAAACATTAGATCATACACAACATGTGCCATTGCCAATCCAACACTCAAGAAGTGGGGATTTTACACACCATTAGCAAATCTTGACAAGCCATGGGAGCCAATTTCCATATAATTCCTAACCAATTTACCTTCTTTCGAGCACTGTATGATTGTGTGTTTATAGTTGTTGATATATTCTCTAAATTGACAAGCAACATGTAAGAAGAGCATAACTTCAAAGGGCACAACTAATGTCTTCTTTGAAAATGTCTAGGTTCACTTTGGTCTTCCCAAAACCATCATGTTAGATAAATGAACAAACACAAGTGGTCAACACGATGATAGTAGATTTTCTTAGAATGCACAACTCAAAACATCCAAGCACTTGGCATGATACTATGCCTTATTGACAACATAACAACAACATATCTCTTCATAGTGAGGCGTGTTTAATGTTCTAACCAATGGCCCCAAATGTTGTACCTTTACATTTTGCATCATTATATGAGTCTCCCCATGCATGGAATGAAGTAAACAAATCAACAAGATTTTTGGAGCATATTCAACTCACCCAATAAAAGTTTCAAGAAATTATGCAAGCATCTAATACCTAATACAAATCACTGCATGACCAACATTGAGTTTCACACTAAAACAATGTTTGCAACAAAGTTTAGTTGAATTTGCAAAAGGAGAAGCTAAAGGAACCAAATAGAAAGATCTGAGCACTCTGATACGAGCCACATAACATCACCATGTAGGTGGGAAGAAATGCCAAGTTGAACTTAATCTTCCATTTTCCCCCTTCATCATCCTTTAAATGTGGAACTACTTTAATATTATTTTCCATATCTATTGAATACATTAGATGCATCAAAGCACCTAATAACAACATAAATAAATCCTAATAATATAATTTCATTAGCAATAGATCAAGGCACAAACATTAGAATGAGGAGGAAAGAAGTACACCTAGAACCAAAATTAGTAGAAGTTCCATCACTTGGTCTTAATTGTTGATGTAATGGGGACTATTACTTTCCAAGGGAGGTTGAATGATTTAGGCACTTTATTGTCATCAACAAAAAATCTATTGACACTACTTTCATCGACATCAACAAGTCCTAGAGTTGTTTGCTTTGTTAATGTCAATGACAACAAGGCTTTATTGACAAATCCCTCTCATCACTAGGTTCTTTGCTGACCAACCTCTTATAAACATGTCCCTGATTGACCAACTCCCTTTGTTTATAGTTCATTCATAAAAAAAGATTGACAAGTTGATGTATCTCTTGTTGATGGGGCTCCTTGTTTATCGCTTTTATACCTCGACTCTTTGCTTTTTGGGTGGTCTATCTCTTCAATTTCCAACTCTTCATTTCTCTACCTATTTGTTTTCTATTTGAAAAGGAATAAATATGTGCTTCACCGTATTATATATCTCTCCTCCTTTTAGCACATGAACATCACTAACATATGTTCACTCATAGAGTTTGCTACCACCACATCTTGAATAGTCTGTAAATAAAGAGTATTTTTAACTACACTTTTATTTGTTTTTATTTTGTTAGTTAAGCGTTTTTGTTTCTTTTAATTGTTTTCCACTATTATAGATCGTAATTGATATGTGGATATAGATTACATTGATGTTAGTTTCAACTATTCCATTGAATTATCACTATTGCAATCTATGTTCCCTTAGTATACACATTAGTTTCTACTAATCAATGTGTCCATCATATTCCCTTACTAATTTGTATCACCCAATGAGAGGCAAGGTTAACAAATATATATCTTTATAAAGTGTCATATTGTTAGGCTGGACCATGGACTAGCTAGTTGTCATTGAAAATAGATACTCAAACTCACCCAAAGGTCAAAAAAAGTATCAAACGTTGATTGTGTATCTATGAAAATGGTAAACCTAAGCAAGTCAATTACGGTTATATTTTTTATTTATAGAAATAATTATTTAAACTTACACGCACACATATAATGATTGAGTCTTTGAGAGCTTGATATTTTGATTGCATTTTTGATCTTGGGGATTTGGGAGATAGATGTGGGTAAAGTTATGCGAGAAGACACATCTACATTAATAGTTGACCACAAGCTTACTCTCCATAACTTGACTATCTTTGGTGCTTTCTCTATAAAAAGAAGTTTGAATGGGCTTTTAAGTTATATTCACAAGGATGGTAATTTAATGTATTTTTAATCTTATCTTTATAGGACAATGACTATTTTAATTTATTCTAACATATACAACTATAGAGTTTTTGTTTTTTGTTTTTTTTCAACCATTATATAAATAGCAAAATATTTTTTTTTAATAAAAATCAAACCATTTTTTCTCCAATTTACATGACAAACTTCACTTCTATGAATAGTCCAAATCTAGAGAAAAGCGGTCCTTTTCTCACCTCTTGTGTAGTCAAGTTCCTTTATCATATAGTATGACCCTACATAAGCATACACCATGATTACATGCTATGATGTAAAATTACAAGTTAGATTGAATGTTTAGTACATGGTTGACAAAATTGATAATACAATATTTTATTATTATTATTATTATCGATATTTTATAATTAATTTTATTATATAGTAAATAAAGATGTACATTTTTTTTAATTTCAACGTGTAATTTTAATATAAAACAAACCTTCTTAATAATTAGATTTTGCTAAAAACTCTATCGTTAAAGTATCATATTTAAAAATTCAATTACTCTTTAAAAAAGAGTGAGACAATTAAAATATCATTGTTTATAAATGTGATGTAAGTTTTTTTTTCAACTTGAGTTGGCTTTTGCTATTCATTATTGGCGACAAATACATATTATGCAGTGTAGCATTTAATGCGACGGCGGTCGCACTGTCCGCCGTCGGATCTTACTTTGGAAAGGATCCGACGGCGGACAGTGCGACCGCCGTCGCATTAATTGCTACACTACATAATATCTATTTTTCGCCTTCATTATTGGGTATCAAAAGTAGCCCTACCCTCAGAATAGACCCAGGAACCTATAAACCCCACCATAGGTACTGTTGCGCTACACCTTAAATGTGAGGCAAGGTTAAGATAAAGCACATAGAAATGACCCATAAAGATTAAAAAACCCCAAGTGATGGTGCAATGTGGGAGAAGAATATGTTCATGTATGTGTAGTCAAGAGTATATGCATATGGAACCTCCTGCAAAAAGCTTAATCCCAATGGTCTAGGGAGGGATGTTGCATGTTCCATATATGTATTTGATGGAGAAACGAGGGGTGTCACATAATCCTAATCCTACACTCCCCCTACAACAAACTCCAAATTTCTCCCACATTCCGATTAGGCCTGGCCTTCCTTGTTGGTGATAGGTTCGTGCATGCCAAACGACACACCTCATCATAATCGTACAAGGGAATGGAACCAAGTCCCACAGATAGTGAAGGGGACGTTAACAATATTCGCCTGTTTTGACTTTGTCACCTTTAGAAATGATATAAAAATAAAATGTTGGACCGCCAGAATCTGTCAAGCAATTGTTATTTGTTATGGATAGCCAGCTGTCAGTTCCGCCGGTCCCGGCTGCCAACTCGGACGACTGAACTATCAACGGGGCAGCGATCCGATCATCTGAAGACTGAAGGCAATTTGTCCCTGACAAAAATGAGCACGCTTCTAACAACACTGGACACAAGCCTTCTCGGCTCCAACCGGTTTGCCCTACCCAGCCCTTCCGCGTGTACAGGTAGAAAGAGGAAAACTCCTGGGATTTGACACCGGAATCCAAGGCACTGAAACGAGTCACGGGTGGCAGCTGGCATTAGGAAGAGCCCCAGTCGGCGTGGGCCCGGCCTCGTGGTTCACTTTTCAACGCCCCTAGCAGTGGAGTGGTGCGTGGTGGGCCTGCCCTGTCAACACTCTCAATGCTCTGCTCTGCACTGCTCACCCGTTCAGATTATTAATCTGAGTCCCATCCGCGGCGCCATTACAGAAAAAGAAAATAATGGTTGGCTGCGTCGCGCCGTAATTTCCTTTCTAAATTAAATTAAATTACTGGATAGATAGATTTTCACGAATTACAATACACGCATTCATTTAACTAACTGCTTCTTCCTCAATTACTCGCCGCCTTTTCTCCGTAGGCGTTTCTTATAGGGAATTGCCCATGCTGCTCACTAATGCTATTAATAATAATAAGTTACCTTGCCCCACTTTTATTAATACATCTCTGCACCACTAAATCATTCCACCAAAGAACAATAAATCCAAATGTCTGCAATCTAAAAAAAATCGTAAAAAAGGTAAACGTTATATAAATTTGAAAACATGTAATTTCATGTAAAAATAGATTTAAAAATTCTTACTACAATTAGAGGCAAAATATCTTAAAGGTAAATCAATGGTTTAGAGGCAAAATATCTGAAAGGTAAATCAATGGTTTATTGGATCATGAATTTTCATGTAAAAATAGATTTAAAAACTTTTCTTTTTTAATTAAAGGATTGATCTATTGAAATAAAGCCAAAGAGATAGAGTTACAAAAAAATGTTACAGATCATGGAAGCAGATCTATACAGCATAACTGATAGGTAAAATCAAACATGATCATGCTTGACCTTCCTTCCAAGAAGGAAAACAAGTCCAAAAAGATGCTGCTTGACCCTCCCAATTAAAGGGAAAATAAGTCTCAAGGGGTGGAGGAAGACAGGGTGGACAGGGAGTCAGCCAAGGCAGGCTGAAGGGGGGGAGGGGGAGGAAGACAGGGTGGACAGGGAGTCAGCCAAGGCAAGCTGAAGGGGGGGAGGGGGAGGAGGAAGGATAGTGGGAGCCGAGGGAGCTGCGGGAGCCAGAGGAGCAGGAATGACTGGTGGAACCAAAGCAAGGGGCTGAGAATTGAAACAAAGAATAAATTTGATGAGCAGATTTTTTATTACCCAATAATGCCGACACGGGTTCATTGAGCACCCCACAACATTAACAGCACCTGTAAGTTCATCCTCCCAATCGTTCACGATTTGACGAACGTGGTCGAGAATTTCTTCGTCATAGCCTTCTCCACTCGCGAGGGTAGTGAGCAGAACAGGGCATTCGTTCAAGGTGCCTCTCCAGGCACGACCTCTGCGCGGAACACCTCTCTGCCTTCGCAACATGATTGGGACCCGAAGAGCAGAGCTAGGAAGAAGGGCAGAAGAGCAGAGAGCCTTAGATATAGCAAAATATATTAAAGGTAAATCAATGGTTTAGTGGATTATGAATCATGTTAAAGTTATTAATGGTATTTCATATTTTGAATGGTGTTTAAAGTTATTAATTTAAGGTTGTCTTTTTTCCACAGTTTTTTTAATGGTTTTATTAAAATATTTTTTTGATGAATAATTGAATTGCTTTTAAAGGTTGGTAAAGAGTCTAATATATTTATTGGGGTGGATCTTTTTATCGGTTTCAAACTATTTCTCCAAATACTTAGTTGACTTTGGTTTTGTATTGTAGCATATTAGAAGATTTGGTTAGATGAGGAATTTATGCAACTATTCGTAAACTAGGTGATTGAGGCAGTATGCTATGGCTTTCTTTATCTAGATTCTAAACTTATGACTAAATGTATATGACACCTACCAGAGTGTCAGAATTTCCAGTTAATGAAAAAAACTGAGGACATGGGTATGCATGGTCAATGGGTAAAAGAGTGAGCTGCTTTCATTAATGCATGTATCATGTTGAATGATACATAAAACTCTTTGGTATGGTGTTGGAATAAAACTAATGGTCAGATTGATGCAAGAGTGGCTTATGAGGCTATCTCTTAGACATAAAGTTCTATTGGGAATAAATGGTGGTTTGCAAAGCTTTGGAGATGGAACTTACCTATAAAACTTAAGTGTTTTTTCTAGCTCTGTTTGGAAAATAATATACTTACTTGAGATAACTTGTTGAGGAGAGGCTATTTAGGTCCTAATTTCTGTGCTTTTTCTAGCTCTATTTGGAAAATAATATACTTACTTGGGATAACTTGTTGAGGAGAGGCTATTTAGGTCCTAATTTCTGTGCTCTTTGTTGAAGTGACCGTGAATCTATCTATCATTTGTTTATTTCATGTCCTTTCAGTAAGATGGTGTGGCAAAGAAATTCCTTTCAGTAAGATGGCGTGGTAAAGAAAATCTCAGTAATCTTCTTTTGTTTCAAGATTGTGACACTTTCTCCTTAGAAGAGAATTTCTATAACTGGTAACAAAAGGTAAAATCCCATTAATTTATGCCTATATTTAACTGTTGGTACATCTGGAAAATGAAGAACAAAGTAAAGTTTGAAGATACTAGTCCAAATGTTTATACTTTTTGTATGAAGTGTTTGGGACACTATAAAGATTACTATTCAATCAATATTTCTAAAAGAAGCATACATGCTATTGGTCCCTCAATCACAGATGGTCATGCTATTGGATATTTTGATAGTGTTGTTAAATATGATTCTGGTGGCTGTGGCATGTATTTGTTGATCAACAATGATCATTCTTTCAAGTTATGGTTAGAATGCGGTAAAGCTACCAACACTAAAGCAAAAATTTTGGCCCTTTGGGGACTACTTCAATTTGCCATCGATAATGGTATCATTGCACTTCAGGTGTATGGAGATTCATAGACAATTGTAAATTGGGAAACTTCAGGTGTATGGAGGTTCATAGAAAATTGTAAATTGGGAAAGGGGATATTTATTTTATGTTCTTCAAATTGATCATATCCATAGGGAATATAATTCATTTGTTGATGTACTATCCAAAAAAGCAATTTGTTGTATAGAAGGGACTTTGTACTTTGAGGAATTCTTAGAAGGTTTACATATCAATGAAGGATCTTTGCTCTTTTTCGTTTAAGTGGAAACACAAATCTTTCTTTACAAGTTTGGACTTGGTTAAATGTTTTAAGGAGCATGATTATGGTTAAATTTCACTTTTTTGAAGATTTTCTTCTAAATGCTTTATGCATTTTTGATAGATGTAAAAGTTGCCTATGTATATCTTGGGATGGATTTTGGGGTGATAATGTTTATCTTAGGTTAAACATTAAGATAACTCAATTTTATTATTTCAAAATATCTTTTTATCTAATTTTAAATTAAAAATACCGAAACAATTTAGAAAAAAATAATAAGACCAAGATAGGGAGAGAAACGGTTAAATTTTTTGTTTAATATAAATTTCTTGATTAAAAAAACCATGGATAGCACGATGCGCACATTGGAAAGCACGATGGAAATGCTTTTGTTAAAGTCAAAAACTAATTTCTTTAATAATTAGAGGGTAGAGTCTCACTTGTTTTGTGTTGTGTGACACCTTTAATACACGAACAAGTTTCTCCACGGCCACCAATGTCAAAATGAAAGGCCCCATAGGAAATTAATTTGATGAAACACCCCCGTATTTGAAACGACTTTGCTGAAAGCATGATGGCAAACTGGATCGAATGATGAATACTCCCAAATTCTTTTGTTAAAGTCAAACAAGGTTGCAATAATGATCATTTTGCATAAGATACATGAATGATTCTCCTTAGTTTATGGCATAAATTAAACAAAAAGCTTTGTCAATATTAAAAAAAAGTATAGGGTTAGCAACTTGCAAGACCTTGGTGAATGTGGTCATGCACATGGTTAAGACATAATTTCAAGGTTAATACGATATAAAAAAAATTATTTATTTATATTTTTTTTGTTTTTCAAGAAATGTTTGTTATTGGGTTGAATATATTTTTACTATTGGTTAAGATAATAGTAACCTGGGGCATCTAAGTAGTCAAAGTCACTCGATGGCCTAGGCCATACTAACCGTTATGATGAATAAATTTTTTGGGTATCTCTTCCAAACTAACTCACCCCTGAAAAATTGAACTCAAATCATCTTTCTATACAAACCCACCCCTTAACCAAATAAAAACAAGCAAAATTTTATACATTACGGTTATGATATATTAATTAATATCATCACCCGATATATCAGCCGAAAAGTATTTTTTTTAAAATAATTTTTAAAAGGGTTTGACCCCGCATTAAATTTCTCCAATAAGAAAGGGCAAAAAAGACAGGGCGCCGTATTGGCGTAGGTCGCTGTTCTGACTCAAGTCAACGTCTGGTAAGCATCGCCTTCGCCCTTGCCCTTGCCCTCTCCCCGCTTCTTTTATAAACTTCTTTGCCTCTCTCCGACCCCTAAATTCCAAGTCGCTCACGAGGATCAACTCACAGCTGCGCTTCCCCCACCCAGTAGCTTTTTTTCTCTTTTTCTTCTTCTAATAGGCCTGCTGCTGCTCTCTGTCGTGGATGCAATGAAGAAAAACATGGTGGTGGATATGGAGAACGGCGGGCGAAGAGTTGTGATGCCAATGGCTACGCCTGCCGCACAGGAAGGAGGAGGAGGAGGAGGTTATGCAGTTCTACAATTTGTGGGATTTTCCTCTTCTTCCTCTGCGAATTGGCCGGCCGCTTCCCCTTGCCCGTCCCCCAGATCGGCCGGGATCGAATCTCCGCGACTCCGGGCCGAGCCGGACAGGGCCCAACAGCAGCAGCCGCAGCCACAACAGATAGTGATTCCGACGACGTTCGTGCAGGCAGACACATCTACGTTTAAGGAGGTGGTCCAGAGGCTTACCGGTGCCTCCGATGATGCCCAAGAAAAGAAACTTCCCATCACTATGCCTGCTCGCTACGCCCCTCGTCCGCCTGTGCCCGCCAATGAGCCCGAAGGCAGGCCGACTCCAACTCTGCTCCCGGCCCCCATCCCGGCCCCGGCTCCGTCTTCCGCACTCCCACAAGGGCAGGCGCAACCCGTCAGGCCTGGAATCGAAGTGGGTCCTCGGAAACCTGCCTTCAAGCTGCACGAACGGCGTCAGAATATGAGAAATCTGCAGATAGGTCTGGGGATCAATCCCCTCCGCGTCAATCTGAACGGAAGGATATCTCCTAGGACGGCACCGCCCGAAATCCTGTCGCCCAGCATGCTCGATCTCCCGTCCCTTGTGCTCAGCCCAGTGACACCTCTCGGCTCTGACCCTTTCGATTGCCCCTCCAATTCGACTTCGTGCGATGAATCTTCGATTTCACAGGAGGAGAGGGCCATTGCGGTGAAAGGATTCTATTTGCATCCCTCGCCTCTCAGTACGCCCAGGGACAGGGAGCCAGAGCTGCTAACCCTGTTTCCCCTGCAGTCTCCCCGGGGATCCAGCCCTTAGCTCCTAGTCTTCTTGCCCTTTGTGGCAGGCATCTCACCATTGATCTGCTTTCATTTTTGGTTTTGGTGAATTACAGTTATTTGAGCATCAAATAGCAGGCCCTGGCAAGTTGGTCCACATGGTCTGTGTTTTTTTAACCTGGATCTGTATCTGGAAGAAGATGGCCTGGCCTGTGATTTTTACTTTTGCAGACTTGCCCGGAAGAAGGCCTGCTGTTTCGTCTTTCTCCTTCAGTAAGTGCCTATGTTTGATGTATCATATCAATTTGTCTGGACTTTGATCTATATGAAAATATATATATATATCTTTGCCTATGAATTTTTGAGAATGCTGGGCCAATGAATCATCGATTCGGATGAAATTTTGTGGATGTGAAGCTATCTGTGACAGTAAATAGGTTTTGGTTTTTTCCATTCCCATTCTTTGTATTTCTGGTTAATTTTAAATGGGATTTATTGGCTATACATTGAATAAATTCTCTGTTTTTCCTGCCTACTGTTTTAAATCTGAAAACGGTGAATGCTGTTACTGAGGGATACCATTCTGTTGAAAACAGCCCTAAGATGCACTCTGGACAACAAACAACACTGCTGTTCACTGTTAGCAAGCTTTTAAATTCTATGACCTTAAGTGAGGCTATGGCTGAATCATTGCCAGTGTTTCCTCCCTTTGAGCTTTCTTTGTTTTCATTGCACAATTAAATGTGATATGCTTGCATAGTATCTGAATATATGCTGTCTCTTGTAATTAAATTCCAGGTTAAGAACAGAGCTCTACATTTGAAAAAGAACAATATTCTCAGGACAAAGTTGCATACAGTAAAAAATAACTGTTCTTATTTTTGTCTGCTGATTCTTAGTAAAGAGCTATCATTCACAGTTGTGAAAATTGAATGCTAATCCTCTCTGTTCCAACTACCTCAATGAACCAATTATCTTTCAGGATTTTATTGAGTACATACAAGTTTGGATGTTACCAATTTTTTTTGGCCTGGTGATTGCAATTTTCTCTATCTGGATTATTATTGGTCTGCCCTTGTAAAGACATTTCATTTGCAGCTTTTACCATTTTTGTATTGAATTCCTTTTATGTTGATGATGACAATTATATTCCAAGGATTTTAGATCTTTGCACTATATTTGAGGAATGTGTCTCAATCAGGTCATCATTTTGGCAGGGAGGCTCTTTTAAAGCAAAATGATCATCTCTGGTTTCTGTGACGATGGCTTTATTGCCTTATTTGCAGTAATTGCCTGCGTTGTTTCTTTTTGATATCATGAAATGTTGGGTTTTCTTAGGGTTTTCTTTAGAATTAAGGATGAAATTTCTGAGATAACATAACATGTTGGGTTTTTCCTTAAAATCAGGGATTCATTTTTATTGAGGTATAGGGATTTAAAAAGATGAGAAACCACTTTTGTGATAGTGGTTGATTGAATATGACAGAAAACTAGAGGTGAGAATGAGAATGCAAACAAGATTGAAAACTAATCCATTCTGTGCGTCAAATATGTATAAGCAAAGAACAAATATTTAGTTTTGAATGCGCTAGTTTTGATGTGACTCACCAAGTTTAATTTTATTTTCCTCCTCCCGGTGGACCAAACAAGGAAGGAAGCAAACTTTTGTTAGACCTGGAATGTCGCTATCATTAAGCCACAAATTCAATGGGGGAATAAGACTTGGCGTTATTTTGGTAATTTGGGAGGATCCTCATAGTAGTAAAAGTGTCTCCAGCACGGATGAAATTTCAAATCAGATTCAACTGTCAAAATGATCGTTTCATTGAAAAAATCAAGCATATGTTTCACTGTTTACTTGAATTTTATGATTAGTAATTAGAAATGTACACTGTATATGTTAGGCAAAATGTCAATCATGGAAATTTTTCTCATCACATTTCAACCTTGGAACTCAAGCAGGTAGTAATAATGTAAACTCTAATTGAGAACTCAGGTAAGGTAACAGGCTAAAACTCTTGATTGGGGTTAATTTTTCAAAGTAATTGTAAGCTTATTGAGAAGGTTAATAATATTATTTGTCTATTATTATATTTATAAATTTTGAATTTAAAAAATTCAATGGGCAAAAGAAACTTAATTTTTTTCAACAGAGGTTAATAATGTTTTTTTTATTATTAAAGTTTGGTAATTGTGTCCTTAAAATTAAATAATCAAAATAATAATTTTATAATTATTTGGTATGAAATATCTATAATAAAATTATGAAGTAATGTTATTATATATCATTAAAATAATGTTTTATTATATTGTAGAAGCAAGATGCATGCATTAGCTGCTTTGAAGAAATTGTTTCAAAATTGGAATATAAATTTTTATTAGTAATATGGGTGTGTTGGTTCAATATAATATTTTATACAAAACAAAAACTAAAATAATAATAATATGTTGGATGCTAGGGATGTATTGCCATTTTTTCTTGAACATGAAATGCATTATTTTTGGAATATGTAAATGACTAACTTACTTTGTGTTGCACCAATATAATATTAATAATAATATAGCTGCCTGGAAGAGATTGTTATATAAATTCCTAATTAGTAAGGTGCATGTGTTCGTCCAATATAATATTTTATACAAAACAAAAACTAAAATAATTATATTATATTGGATGTTATGGATGTATTGCTATTTCTTCTTAAACATGAAATGCATCATTCCTTGGGATATGTGAATGACAATGTTACTGTGTCGCTCTAATATAATATTTATAAAAAACAAAAACTAAAGCAATAAGAATATGTTAGATGCTAGAAATATGTTGCTATTTCCTTTTGAATATGAGTGCATCATCAGTACGATTATGCGAATTACAATGTTAGTTATTTGCTTTTTTATTTATTTATTTACTTATTATGGATGCTCTTATCATGAAGTAGCATGGTTGCAAGTACACCTCCTTAAATAACCAATACTGCTACAGTACTAAAATATGCACAACAAAGTGTGGATAATGCATAAGCTTCTCAAAAAACTGAAACCAAATTATTTGAAATTATGTGAGCGTCATCACTCTAACTATATGTGCTTGTGATATAAATTTTTGTGACTTAGTATTTTCTTTCCACTTCTTGTAGCAAACATTGTCATCTTTTGCCATGTTCGGAGGAATTAGAGAGACTTATGGTAATTGTGAATGGTGATCTCTTCACGAAGCAAATAATATTGTTGATTGTTCATTGCTCGAACCGATCTGTGCATCTCTTAGTGATACAAAATATAATTTAAATAATACTAGGAAAAGTCTCAGAGTTGTATGTGGTAGGATTTCAACATTGTATCATTAGTTTTCTGTCCATGGTATGTCAAGCGATCTCTACCTAAATATTGAAGTCTTGTTGAATGCCAAATAAGTCGAGAACATAGTCACAACTTAGTGTTCGATATTTTTAAA
Organism: Pseudotsuga menziesii; assembly: GCA_001517045.1. Classification (NCBI taxonomy): domain Eukaryota; kingdom Viridiplantae; phylum Streptophyta; class Pinopsida; order Pinales; family Pinaceae; genus Pseudotsuga; species Pseudotsuga menziesii. The sequence continues at coordinate 232,844 of LPNX011172474.1, read as the reverse complement.
CCTTTCTTGCAGTGTTAAAACCCAATAGAAATTCATTGGAGCATAATAAAACTTTGCGATAGCGTTTATGAGATAATCATCCATATCTATGGAGCTTCATAGAGCATGGATGTTCTTCTATGATGATTAGTTGACAAAGAATAATTTTTTTCCAAATCCATGTTGAGTCCACAGTTCACATGGAATCCAAGATGAACAAGTTGTGGCCATCTAAATGTACATTTTTTTTGTATTCACTAATAACTTCTTACAATGCCGTGGATAGTTGGTCCAAGAGATTTAAGTTATACACCATATTTTACTAAAAATCAATATGTTATCGAGGTAATCATAAAAGGATTAAGGTACAATGCGAGCACTTCATCCTCATTAATGTTAGAGGGACAATGTAAGGCCAAACAACATCACTAGCCATTTCAAGCAATCCTTCTCATGTCTTGAAAGATTGTCTTTGTGTCTTTCGGCTTAATGATATGTCTACGAAGATAATTAGGTTTAGGTCAATCTTACTAGACTAGTCTAGATCCATCTTAAACTCGGATCTATTAAGCATTGAGAGGGATTCAATTTCTTGAGGTATACATTTTTTCTTGATGTGTAAAAAATTTAAGATAAAAAAATTAGTTACTATTTGAGCCAACCTGTTATTTTTATACTTTCGAGTTTATGAGAGCCAATATGTTAATTTTTATTTATTTTGATTTTTTTATATTTTTATTTTTAACTAACATTGCCACGTCAACATTACCCACGCTACAACATCTCCCCCATATTGAGCTGTAGAGCACCTAGCTACTCTCGATGCTATTATTTAACTCCCTAGAGACAATCTCTCAGTTTCAATGCACAACAATGATTACTAGTTCTTAATGGCAATCATGATCAAGAGTTGATAGTTCATATACATTCTCTTTGTGCCATCCTTCTTTGGAACTAGAACAATTGTAAATCCACAAGGTGTCATTTTTGGTTAAATGTAGCCCTTGTCTAAAAACTACCTCAATAGCCTTCCTCATCACATGAAATCATCATGCTAACATAAAATCCAAGACATTGCTTGATAGAATGGATCGAGTCCAACTATACCTTATCATCTAAGGTGCCTTTCAATTCTAGATGTGTTTTTTACTTTGATGTGTAAATATAATGTAGTAACGATCATGGTTCTAAGGAAATCTTAGGCTCTTCAAAATGATAGTTTCAAAATTTCAACTTGCATTCAATGCCCATCTCAAAAAGTCCTAGTTTGGGTGGTATTTTAGAATCTCCCCATCCACCTTTGGTATAAGTACATAATGCTGAAGCACTAGTAGAACCTTCTTTTGTAGTTGTTCCAAAAGCAGTACCATCATAAGTAGATTCTGTATTTTCAGCCTCTCGAGTTGAATTAGTTGAACCAGAAGTCTTAGCTTTTCCAACAATTGTTGCTGAAGAGAGAGCCCCAGCTTTCCCAACTTTCCCAGCTGAACCAGTAGAACCAACAATAGAAATGAGATTTGAGAGTGGTCAGCTTCTGGCTCCTAAATACTACCGAGTGAGGAAGTAGCCTTACTCTTAAGGGGATCAAGAAGGGGGGGTGCTTTAAGACACTAGTATTCCCATGGGAAAATTGCTTAGGAATCACAACATATGTAGAAATAAGTGTATCCCCTCTTATTCATGAATATGCACAAGATTGGTGTGAGTAAATGTTTACCTAATAAGAACAATATAGAGTGCAATGATTCTTAATAATAATGGACATACAGAGTAGATTATGAACATGACTATTCTTCCTAGAACCTCAACTATGTCCTATGATGTCAGATGCATTTCTGCGCAAATTATCAAAATGCTAGAACAAATTAATATAAGAACATCATATGTACTCATCAAATGTAACATATAAAAACATTAATTGTATTCATAGGTTTCATCAATCTAATCATTATAATGTCTACTTACAATCTTTTGTTTTCAAAACAATGTGCATAAAAGTGATGTCACCATTTTCTTGATGTTGTTTTTCTTTCAATGGATGCTATTGATGGGAGTACAAAATATTTTTCATGTACCCGACAACCTCTTTCCACTATGGAGACCTGGGGTACCCAATTCCACATATAAATACCATCCCCGATACCAATTTCTAAATTTTCCATAAACTTGCTATTCCATTAATTTTAATAGCGGAAGTATCTAGATATATAGCAGTCAATTATCCAAAATACCCATCCTAATTTATGCAATCATTTCTACCATGAATGTATCTAATCCATTCCCAGAATATTCATGCACATAGACATTTCCATTGATAGCTATTTAAACACATACATATTATAAATAACAACCATGGCATTCATTGATTCCCAATTGAGGAACTTATTTTTTAAAGGTCCTCCAACTATCTACAGACAAGGGATTTTCCTCCTAGTTGTAGGCACCAGGTCACACTAGCTCTAATCCATGAATGTATCTAATCCATTCCCAGAATATTCATGCACATAGACATTTCCATTGGTAGCTATTTAAACACATACATATTATAAATAACAACCATGGCATTCATTCATTCCCAATTGAGGAACTTATTTTTTAAAGGTCCTCCAACTATCTATAGACAAAGGATTTTCCTCCTAGTTGTAGGCACCAGGTCACACTAGCTCTTCTTTAATAGAGGCCACGCTCGAGTAGAGGCTATCAGTCCACAAGGGTGAAGCTTTCCCAATTTCTCCACTTAGGCACACTTACACAACCATTTGATCAAAAACCTCCTCCACAATTGTTCCAATCCTCTAGCACTCATCCTCCATTAATATGCACAACTGAAGGAACGAGACTCCCTTCTCTGCATCACAGTCCCTCAGGATGCCCCCATTCCCTTCTAGTGCTCTAGGATAGGTCAACCAAAGAGTCCCCATGCTTAGAATCGAAGGACCTTAACTATAGATCAAGTTCCGCTCATAAGGACACTAAGCCCACTAGCTCCATTTTTCCAAGGTAATTTGTATGAGTGGGTAAGGTAGCTCTGGTTGTCCTCCTTTAGGTAACAACATCCCCGATGATGAAAATGATGGATAGATTGAATACTTTCTACTGAATTCCTAACCTTTTGTATGCATTTTGAGAATTGGCGATGTGACACAATGAGGAGTCCACTTTACCCCTCTTAGTCCTAGTTTAGGATAATTAGTAATTAAAGGTTAATTAAGCCACTTTCATAAACTTGAATTTTGGGACTTTAAGATAAAATCACTTTCTAAGGTTTTAGACAAGGACAATGAATTAAACTGACAAGTCATTTGGGTCATTTTATCCTTGGACCTTTTACTCCCCCCCATTCTCTGCTTGGAATCATACCCCCCATTCTCTGCTTCATCCTTCTTCATCTTCAATTATTAAGGATTCTATATTAATAATCAAATGCATATGCATACAACATCATTGGTTATCCTAGACCATTTGTGTTTGGATTTCAGCCTTTGCATCATTACGTCATATTTACATCACAGTGTAAAAAATGAGGTGTTACATTCACCTCCCCCTTAATTTATGTACCATCCTTGGTGCATATCAACACTATGTACATTTACAAAAAGTTACATCAAAATTTTCAAAATAGTTTCGAGTATGCCTCCTGCATAGTATCCCCTAGCTCCCACATTGCTTATTCAAGGATATAGTGGATCTATTGGGCCTTACCTTCCCGATTTTTTTTCTTTAGCAACATAACTTTCTTATCTAGGTTGCATATTGGTTGCATTGGGACACCTTCTATTTCCACCTGAATTGAATCCCAATCAATAATACGGTTAGGATAATGTATATATTTTTTCAACAATGACACATGAAGCATGTTATACAATTTTATGCAAGCAGGCAATGCAAGCTCATATGCAACATGCCCTATCCTAGATAAAATCTCAGACGACACACAACATCTGGCTGCTAGCTTAGGACATATCCTTAACTTCAGGGAGCTTTTATTTAGCATAAATTTCAAATACACATGCTCCCCAACCCCAAACTCTTTGGATATCTTTCCTTTGAATGCATAACTCTTTTTTTTGTCCTATGCTATTTTCAAATTCTATTTGATCTTTACCATTTTCTCTTCCATTTTTTTAAGCAATTCTGGCTCAATTATTAGTATGTATGCTAGATTGTCCCAATTGATTAGAGTATTTCGTTTTATGCCATACAAAGATGATGCTATCTTAGAATTTGTAGTACCAATCTCAAGTGCTCTTCATGGTCCTCCGTTGATTTGAAATAAATTTCATTTCGAAATACAATGACAAACTTATCCAAATACTACCTGAATATTTCATTAATCAAACACATGAAGGTAGTTGGTGCATTTGTCATCCCAAATGACACAACTTCCAACTTATAATGACTATATATGGTTTTAAAATCTCCTTGCTAATGTCTTCTTATTTATCCTCACTTGATTGTATCATGCTCTCAAATCTATCAATAAGAAAATCTTTGCTCCTCTTAGCTGATAAAAAAATTCATCACTTTTGGGTAGAGTATATTATTCTCCACAATGATCATGTTCAACTGTCTTAATTCAATACACAACCTTACATGTAATACCCCATGTGTTAATCCCATGACATATGTAATATTTGTAATTATTATTGTGGCACTAGGTGTTGGGACAAGGGTCTTTAAGGATCGAGAGACATTATTATTATTGTAAGTAATTAATAAATGAAAATAACTGGCACAATGGGAACCACAAACAAGGATGGGAGACCATGTTTCCACAATGTGAGAGGGAATGGGGACATTCCTAGCACTTTAGAGCTTGATGGATTGAGTTTGTTCATCCTAGTCCGTATTTGTACCTTGGTGACATTATGAGTTGATGGTCACTCAAACAATGTACAACAGAACCTATTCTTGTTTATTTTGGTCTATGATGTTTCTAATGTGTCTAAACATTGGTTTAATGGTTCATTCTTCACTTGTGCACCCCTCTTCATGGCTTGATGGGCCCCACTTGATAAATGCACCTTTCTTGGGTGGACATATGCTTTTGTGGACCCCACTTCTTACACCCTCTCTCTTTATTGGAAATTCACCCTCACGAGGAGATTCTCTCATGTTTTTGTGCTTCTAGTGCATTTATGATCCCCTATGTCTTCTCATGCACCCTCACTAGCTAAAATTGTGCTTCCACTCTTTGATTTTGGGCAACTCCTCATGATGGTGCTATTTCAGGAAGGTATATTGGCTTGTGTAACTCCTCCTTTCACTAATTATAGTTCCTCTTCATGAATGAAGTGTCCCCACATAAATTCAAGTTAGGTTGGGTGGTTTGGACTCACCCTCCTTGAAATTCGAGTTATTTGGGTAGAATTGAAATTAGTGTCTTGTGGTTGAGTTAACCTCACTATATTGATTCAAGTTGGCTTACATTGGTTCTAATTGACCTCATTGGGTTTGATTTACCTCCTCTGGTTTATAAATACATGTTTGATCTCCTTGGGAAGGAATTCATGTAATTCATGTCATTCATGCTAAGATTTAGCTATTAATCTTCATGGCAATTCAGAGTTGCGAGCTTGGGAATCCATGAGATATGTGCGAGAACTATGTGCTTCAAGTAAATATGAGATTATATTGTGTTTGATGTAGGAATGGACAACTCTGGTATAGTTCCTTTGAGTCCACTACTTGTCTCCGTCCTGATTTTGCACATAAATCCCGATGGTGAATGGTGATGTCTTGAGGGACTTGGGTGGTGAGGGGATTTTCGTTGCACTTGGTAGTGAGGTGGAGGAGAAAGTAGGCGGTGATGAATTGATTTGTGGCTTCTCAAACTGATATTCTTGAGTTATTCTATTGTTGAGTGCACCTCTCGTAGATTCCTAGCCCTCATCTCGGGGGTGCCCTGTCCAACAAGAAGTTGGCGTGGAAATGCCTAAGGTTGTGTGGTACGTGGACCTGTTGATGTCTGTTGCAACTTAATAAGATAAATAAATTACTTTATTTTATTTATATGTTAATGTGATATTTCCATTGTTACTATAGCTCCCTTGACGGTTGAATTGTTCAATGTTGATGTATATGGTTTTGTATCAATGGTTGGATGCAAATTTGATGGTTTAACTACTTGGAAACTTATGCATTCTTTTTGTCTATGAGATATGATCTTGATGGAATCCTGACATATGTTTATTACATGTTTATATGCTGTTGTTAATGATGCTATTGCGCCTTTTGTGGCTGAGTTAAATTCTTCTCATGAATGAGAATTTTATCTTAACATTCGGATGCACGTTGATCGGTGTGCTGCTTGAAATCTTATGGGAAATATTGGTAGTTTTATATATGATCTTGGAGGAAGTATCCCCATCATAATTTTATGTTTATTTTTTGTAGCTTAACCTGGAAATGCACCCTCTATGTCTGATCATATCTGTAAATGAATCTACAAATGAAATTACTGAGTTTTGATCACTAGATAATGTTTTTTTATCTTCTGCTTGAGAACTTGAATAAATTGATAGTTTAATTGTAGATCTGATTATTTGATGTTGGATGGCTGTAAATGGACATGTAAGTGCACCCTTGGTGACTGTATATTTCCCCGTATAAATGATATATTTTTATTATGGGCTCATAGATGATTTTGCAGGGAATTAGGTGCTTATCAGATGATCTAGTTGTGAATTTAAAAGCTAATTGTAGATTTGATTTTCTAAATGAGTTAGTGGTTGTAGTGGATACTTTGTACCTATTAGTATTCATTATTAAATGGATATATGTGGTATCTTCATATATGATCCAATAAGTAATGAAAAACTGTTAAAGAAAGTGCCATAGATTGGATTTACGAAAATGTCTTAATTTGCATAGTTTATCTGTTGACAATTATGAATTGTGATTGTTTGCAAAGGAATCCATAAATATGTTTTTTTAAGCGTAATAGGGATTATTATGGTCACCTGTGAATGCTTTAATAATTCCAAGGTCCAATTTTAATAAGCATGCAAATCTAGTTTAATTTTCATGCTTGCATGGCCTTGCATTTGCATGAGCATTTGGAATGATCATAAATGCATTTTAGAAGTGTCTTAATTTTATTTTAAAGGATACATGTTTATTTTTAATTGGATTGATGGCATGATGTATGAAGCCTTAGAAACCTTATTCCACTATGTTTTGAATCGATCCAACCTGAACCTGGGTTCTTTGGTGTCCTTGGCTTTGGTTTAAAGGTTGGGTACACTACATCAGAGTTGCATCATTTTTCTTCACAAAAAGTATTGGTGCTCCCCAAGGAGACACACTTGGGAATATGTATAATTTATTCAACAATTATACTAGCTTCATTTGTAATTCCTTCAACTATGGTGTATTCATTATGTATGGAACTTTCAAAACCAGGACATCTATATGCACCAAATCAATAGAGAAATCAATGTCTCTTTTTGGTGGTAATCTTGGGATTTTTTAAAACACATCTACAAACTCTTGCAGTATCGAAAATTATTCCGAATTCTATAGTTTTTTGTCTCTTTCACATGAGTTGCATACAAATGACACCTTTTTCTAAAGTATCTCTTCAACTACAAAGATGAAATTTCCCTTATGGAAATAGGCACTAGAAATACTTTCACTATATTTTACTCCTTCAACAAGAAAATTGAGAGTCTTGTTATGAAAATCTAATACCACATGGTGTGTATCGAACTAATTCACTTCAATAATAAAATTATATGACCCCAATGGTATTATGTTTAAATCTCTAGAAGTATTGAGTCCATTTATATCCATTGGTATGTTAGGATTAATTAATTAATCCTCCCTTGACCACCACAGTCTATTTGCATTCTCCTATATTAGGAGGTTATTTCCACTTCACTAGTGCCATGGGGGACTCATCTAGGCCAACTAGCACTTGATGCACTTGTCTTCATGACTTTAGGAGCTCTAGAGACAAACCCCTATAATTTAGGAACCCACTATGAGTGCCAACATCAGTGGACCCTAGTCAATGTTCAGTTATGTTCACTTATGCTCCGATTCCCATCAGTTAGTCTAGTGGAAATTTGCATGATCTAAGGGAGGTTGGGCACATTTTCTTGATGTTCAGTTATGTTCACTTATGCTCCGTTTCCCATCAGTTAGTTCTTCTTCAGTTAGTCTAGTGGAAATTTGCATGATCTAAGGGAGGTTGGGCACATTTTCTTACCTACCTAGGTTAGTTAATTGGCCGTGAACTGATTCAGTTGTTCGAAGTTGCATTAGTGAGCTCTAGTGGTGATTTTCCCACATTGAGTTAGTACCGGTGTCAGTCCAAGTTGGAGAATTCAAATCCTACCTAAGGATTTCAATTTTTTCCTATTGTAATACCATTGTATTACATAGAGGTTAATGATAATTCATGTAATGTTATGCTGACCAAATTTTGTCTCATGTGTGTGCAATTTTCCATGAATATTTTGATTAGTTTACACTAAATTGTTTCTCTCTTATGCAACCTTCTTTTCATAGTGAATTCATTTAGGCCCAAGGATCCTAAGCTTTTCTAAATTAAACATGGTATTAGAGAAGGTGTTCACACCAAATTCGAACTTCAGAAACTTCTATTGATGCACCAGAAGCAATTGGGTTCCACATAATTCCTGGTATCCTTGCCTTGATCCCTTTGGATTTTGTCCAGAGAATTCTAGCCAGGTGTGATGCACCTAGAGAAAGTGCACATGTCGAAGTAGAGAGTGTTTGAATTGGTTTGATTTCGAATTGAAGTGTTTTTGTAGGTAAATTCATATATTTATGAAGAATTAGTTATTCCTTGAAGCTGCAAGATGGAGAATTCAACAACTTTGACTCCTAGGATTCTCCCTTCAACTATCTTGATTGGAGGGGTGATATGCAGATATTCTTGCGCAAAAAGGGTATGTACATGGTCACCATGGGAAGAGAGCTCAAAACCCAACAACTTAATGAAAATTCGAAGTATCTAAACAATCTTGATGAAGCATTTGGATTCATGTGCATCCACATATCCAGTGAGTTACTCTTCCATATTGATGGAATGGAAACTCCAAAGGAAGTATGGGAGAAGCTTGAATCCTTGTCTGGCAAGCAGGATGAGATGATGGGCCATATTTTGGAGAATGAGATGATAGCACTACAACCAAACAACTTCGAAACTATACACCAATTATTCTCAAAATTCAAATCCCTTGTCATGCAATGCAAGCAATGCAGGATTGATAAGAATGATGAGCAATTGGTGCTCTCAATTATGAGAAATATTGGCCCAGAATTCTCAGTATTTGTATCTACCTTTCACTCTAGGATACTGACAACTCCTAATTGGCGAATGCCATCCCTTGATGCCTTCACATAATCTCTTATTTAGGAACAAGACAAGTTGATACGGATGGGAGCTATCAAAGCCTCCAAGAATTAGGATCTCTTACTTGGGGAGACTGAGAATCATGCAAGGAAAGGGGAAGCAGAAAGGAAAAGAGAAGAAGAACACTGATATCAAGCCTAAGGATAAGCATAATCCTTCAGAAGGGGCCATAGGTTCCAAGAAGGAAAATCACATGAAGTTTGACAAGGCCAAGTGCTCTTACTACAAGAGAGGAAATCATCCAGAGAATCTATGTATGAAGAAAATCATAGACCATATGTCTATGATACTTGAATAGAATAATATTTCCCTTCCTGAAGGTGCAAAGAAGTCTGATGTTGGAAATAAGACTGCAGATCATGAGAAGGTGCCATGCTCTGAAGGCATGATTTTCTCATTGATTTTGGAGCCTCCAACCACATGGTTGCATCCAAAGAATCACTCTCTTCTCTATATCTCTATAGAGGACCAAGCATCCACATGGGAGATGAATACAAATCCCAACAACCAGGAAAGGTTCCATCAAATTTGAGTATGGAGTGTTCAAGAATGTGCTCTATGTCCCCTCCTTGGAAACAAATCTATTGTCTGTATACTGGATGACTCAAACTGGATCACCCAAGCGAGTCACATTTGATCTTGACACTGTGGAGGTCTCATAAATCTCTACTGGGAATCTGATAGGGAAAGGAGTTGCTAATCATGCCTCCAAGGCATGTGAATTTTCTCACTTTCTTCCTAATTCATATCCTAGTGCCTTATTGACTCATGCTAATGAAACAAACAGGATTTGGCATGAAATATTTGTCCATTTGAAGTTTAAATATCTCTAGCAGCTACACAATGAAGAGATGGTTGATGGATTTCTATAATCAAGTCCTATGAAGGTTTCTGTAATGGTTGCTTGGTAGGTAAGCACCCAAAGAGAATGTATGAGGTTGGGAAGGAAAGAAGAGCTACTTCTGTTCTTTCCTGGTTCACAGTGATGTTTCCGGACCAATGTCTACAACGTATATAAATGGATCCAGCAAATTTTTGACCTTCATTGATGACTAATCAAGGTATTGTTGGATCTACTTCCTCAAGCAGAAGTATGAGGTGTTTGAAACCTTTAAAATTTTCAAAGCCTTCCCTGAGAACACTCTTGGGAAGAATATCAAAACACTTAGATCAGATAATGGAGGAGAGTACATCAAAAGAGAATTATAGCAGTTGTGTGATTCAGCAGGTATTCAAATGCAACACCCAGTCCCTTACACACCACAACAAAATGGTGTAGCTAAGAGGAAGAACATATCTTTGAAAGAGATTCCTACATGCCTTCTTGAAGTAATAAATCTTAATCCACATCTGTGGGATGAAGTAGCAAACTATGCTTCATACATATAGAATAGAGTACCTCACAAATCAGTGATTGGGGTCACTCCTTTCGAAGCATTGATGGGACATAATCCCAATGTCTCACAAATGAGGGTTTTTGGCTCCAAGTCATGGTCCAAAATTCCCACTAACAAGATGAAATCCTTCCAAGCTCAGAGTAGCGAATGCATACTATTGGGATATGTAGATGACACAAAGGCATACAAACTCATGGATATTTCAACCAAAAAGTGCTTCATATAGCGTATTGTTCAATTTGATCCCAGTAGTATGCATGATCCACAACCAACTGAAGAAGGTATAATTACTCCATAAAATCCATTTGTAGATGATGATGCCTTTATTAATATTTCAGATTTAGAGTCTGAAGAGGAGGATCAAGATGATCAATATATTAATGTTGAGAATGAACCTCAAGTAGATCCATATCAAGATCCAATACCTTCTCCCACTCAAAGGCCTAAATGGGCCCAAAATATCATTGAAGTTGCTGGGAATAGTGTTGGGTATTCAGATGACAAAAGAAGGACAATATCTCAATATCAAGATGAAAACATTGCACTCTGCCCTACAGATCCACTTCTCCCAGAGAGGTGCTTCATGATGACAGGGTCATATCCTCAGCGCTACAGATAGGATTTCCATGATCTAAGGTGGTAGGCAGCCATGGATGATGAGTTTGATTCGCTACAAGAAAAAAAAACCCCAGAGCTTGTCACTTTGCCTCCCAGGAGGAAGTTAGTTCAATGAAAATGGATCTACAAGACCAAGATAGCATCTGATGGAACCACTACCAAGTACAAGGCTCGGTTAGTGGCAAAGGGGTACTCATAAGTCCATGGTCTAGAATACAATGAGACATTCACTCATGTTGCAAGAATGGAATCCATAAGGTTAATTTTGTCCATTGCAGCCTCGAAGAGGTGGGAGGTACATCACATGGATGTGAAGAGTGCCTTCCTCTATGGTGACCTCGAAGAGGAAATCTATATGAAATAGACTGAGGGGTACATTGAATATTCCTCCTTGGTTTGCAAACAGAGGAAATATCTCTATGGGCTCAAGAAATCCCCAAGGGAATGGTGTGCCAAGATGGATGCCATCCTAATGTCACATAAATTCGAGAGGTGCAATTCTGACTGCAATGTCTACATGTAGCAGAAAGGGGGATCCTAACTGTTGATTGTTTTGTATGTGGATGAATTGCTCATTACTAGTGGATCAGTTGCTGGATTGCGAAGCATAAAGTTAGTTTTGAGCGAAGCATTCTCCATGGCTGATATAGGGATGTTAAGGTAGTTTATTAGTCTCGAAGTAAATAAAAAATCTATAGGAATCGCGATTACACATTCCACATACATAGGATACTTGCTCAAAATATTCCACATGACTGACTTTAAACTAGCTCCCTTACCCTTCTTATCTTGCATCAAGTTGGAAGAAGGTGGTTCCACACCACTGCTTGATAGTATACTCTACAGATAGCTAATTTTTAGCCTATTGTACCTCACCCATTCGAGACCATATTTATATTATGTTGCGAGTGCTACTTCCAGATACATGCAGGAGCCATATGAGCTGCATTAGAAAGTAGCAAAGCGCATCTTGCATTTGTGCAAGGTACGAGGGAGTTTGGGATCCACTATTCTACTGGTGCACAACTAGATCTGATTGGATTTATTGATTCAGATTGGGCTGGTGATAGTACTGATAGGAAATATACATCTGCATTTGTGTTCATTTTAGGATCTAGACCAATCTGCTGGTCAAGCAAGAAGCAAGAAACTCTTTCTCTCTCTTCAGTTGAAGTAGAGTATCGGGGGGCTGTGAATGCATCTATTCAGGAAGGTTGGATACATGGGATTCTGATAGAGTTTGGAATTCAAACTTCTCCTTCAGTAGACATATTTTGTGATAGTTAGAGTGCATTCAAGATATTCAAGATCTCCAGTGATCCTGTTTAGAAGCAACATATCAAGCACATCGAAGTCCACATGCACTACATCCTGGAACTAGTGGATAGCAAGGGCATCATTCTACATTACTACCCTACAGAGGATAATATTGTAGACATATTCACTAAGTCTTTCACTAAAAAGAGATTTGTCTATCTCATATATATTCTTAGTGTAAAGCCTTGATTCAATTATTGTTCTTGGTATTTCCTTCTTATTTTGAGGGGAGGTTTTTCCCATGATGTTTTCCCCATTTCCTCGGTTTGTTAAGTAGTCATTTTTTCATTTAGATTGTATGGGTGACCATTGGTATTAGTTTCTAGGGCCCAGGTTTTCCAAGTTAGGATTAAGGGGGGTGTTCTGATCAATTAATTAATCCTCCCTTGACCACCATAGTGTATTTGTATTTTCCTAGCTTAGGAGGTTATTTCCACTTCACTAGTGCCATGGGGGACTCATCAGGGGCCCAACTAATACTTGATTATCCTATCTGCATGAGTTTAGGAGCTCAGAGGTGAATCCCTATAATTTAGGAACCCACTCAAAGTGCCACCAGCAGTCACCAGTAGTTGACCCTAGTCGGTGTTTAGTTATGTTCAATTATGCTCTGATTCCCATCGGTTAGTTTATCTTCAATTAGTTTAGCACTAGTTTGCATGATTTAAGGGAGGATGGGTGCATTTTCTCACCTACTTAGGCCAGTTAATTGGTTGTGAATTGATTCAGTTGTCTGGAGTTGTATTAGTGAGCTCTAGTGGTGATTTTCCACATTGAGTTAGCAACGAAGTCAGTCAAAGTTGGTGAATTCGAATCCTACCTAAGGCATTCAAAATTTTCCTACTGTAACACCATTGTATTACAGATAGGTTAATGATAATTCATTTAATGTTATGTTGTCCAAATTTTGTCTCATGTGTGTGTACTTTGCCATAAATAGTTTGATCAGTTTACATTGAATTGTTTCTCTCTTTTGTATCCTTCTTTTCACAGTGAATTCATTCAGGCTTGAGGATCCTAAGCTTTTCTAAATTAAACATGGAAAATCCCTATAATTTAGGAACCCACTCTAAGTGCCACCAACAATCACCAACAGTTGAACCTAGTGGGTGTTCAGTTATGTTCACTTATGCATTCCCCTCAGTTAGTTCTTCTTCAGTTAGTCTAGTGCCTTTTTTTATGATCTAAGGGAGTTTGGGCGCATTTTCTCACCTACCTAGGTCAGTTAACTGGTTGTGAACTGATTCAGTTGTCCAAAATTGCATTAGTGAGCTCTAGTGGTTATTTTCCCACATTGAGTTAGTACCAATGTCAGTCCAAGTTGGTGAATTCGAATCCTACCTAAGGAATTCAAACATTTCCTATTGTAACACCATTGCATTACAGAGAGATTAATGATAATTCATGTAATGTTATGCTGGCCAAATTTTGTCTCATGTGTGTGCAATTTTCCATGAATATTTTGATCAGTTTACACTGAATTGTTTCTCTCTTATGTATCCTTATTTTCACAGTGAATTCATTCAGGCATGAGGGTCCTAAGCTTTGATAAATTAAACATGGACAACCTTTAATATCTCATTTATTTTCTTTTTGGTTCCAGTAGCTAAAGGACCTATCTTGGATTTTTCATGCTTCTTTTTAGTTGAAATATTTCAACCAAATTAGGAGTAATATAACTATGACTTGCTCTTGAATCAATTATAACGACAATAGGTGGATATACAATCTTACCTTAACCCTCAATCATGTTGGACTAATGATATGTTTGTTTGTTATCCAAGGATGTATATATTCTGGGAATGTTTATGGTCACACATTTTAAATATACCCGCTTCTTGTATTTTTTTCACTATCCCCATTCTATCTCCCATACGAGGATAAATGTTAAGCAAATGGTATCCTTCACATCCCCAACATTTGAGTTTCTTCCTTGTGCCTCTTCCTAGATATTTTATCACCTTGGTTCCATTTTGAGTTGGATTGCTTTGCTAATATGAATTTGGATGGTTTTTGAATAAAGGAGGTTTAAATATTTTCTTCCTCTAATTCTAATTATCTTTCTTCTCATATCTCTAATATTTTTGAAAATTCACTCTTAAGTCTCTTTGTTCTAATCATACATGTGATTTTCTTTCCCAATTGTCTCATCAAGAGCCTTGGGTTCACCAAAATGATTTTTTTCTCTGTAGAATGAAAGAAACCCATTAAAGAAACTTTGTATCCTTAACTTCTCCTCTTTGATAAATTTGGCATATCTCAATAATTTCCAAAACTCCATTCATATTCTTTCATGCTCATATTTCCAAACTTGAGTTCAAAGAACTATTCCACGTTCTTGTCATAATAATGTTCTGATAGGTACTGTTGTTGTGTGTAA
This sequence comes from Pseudotsuga menziesii, assembly GCA_001517045.1. Classification (NCBI taxonomy): domain Eukaryota; kingdom Viridiplantae; phylum Streptophyta; class Pinopsida; order Pinales; family Pinaceae; genus Pseudotsuga; species Pseudotsuga menziesii. Next base: position 217,768 of record LPNX011172474.1, on the reverse strand, counting down.
TTCTTGAATTTCCTCCTTGAAATACCCTTTTCACTAATATTCTTTACTTAAACCAACGGCTCTCACCAAACAGAAGCCCTGCCCTGTAAGTTGTAAATGGAAATGCTAGCTTCCATATTAGAAGAATGTAACGAACATAAAATAAGATAATAATTAAATTATTAATAATTAGGTTAACTAAGTTAGTTTGTGAAATGAGGCATCTCCTCAACATTAAATTCCCAAGCCATAATTAAGGCAAGGCCACCATTTGTAATAGATTATCTCTTATCTTATAATTAATATATATATTTGCCTTATGGCTTATCTCATTTACCAAGTTTTCTGGTAATATTATTTGTATTAGCGAATAATTATTCGGCTCATTTGGTATCAAAGCCACATTGGTTGATCCGGCCTGTGGCCATTAATTTCAGACCTTGTCTGGTTTTTGTGGCTTTTAGACTCACTCCAGGGTTTCCTTGAAATATTGAATTTGCCACTGCTCATGCTTCCACCTGCAGTTTTTCCCCCTTCTCCTCACGCGCTGTCAGCTCGCTGCCGGTCTTCTCTATTATCTCTGCACTCCACCATCTTTCACAATCCATCCTCCTACCCACCTCCACCTTCACGCCACCTCCTTCATCCACTGCGTACCTCCACCTTCACGCCACTTCCTTCATCCGTTTTCCCTCCTCCACACTCCACCATTCTCCACCCGTTCTTCCACCATCGCACTCACCTCCACCATGCCGCGCTCTCCATTGTCCACCATTCTGCTCCAGCCTTCTGCAATCACCTCCCACTACTGCGCATCCCTTTCACATCTCCCCTCTCCCTCACCGCCGCATTTCCCTTCACATCGCCCACCACTGCCCCACCTTTGTTCTACACCGCTGCATCCATCCCACTTCTGCACCCCTCCACGGGCCACCTCCTTGCTTCCCCCTCCATGCCCTCAGCCTCCTCCAATCGTCGCGCCTCCTCCATCGGCCATCCCTCCATCCACATTCGCCACTCCTCACGCCTTCCACCTCCTCTGCATAGCCCTGCCATCATCGCCCTCCCCTTGCGCCGTTATCACACCTTCCGACCTGCAAAACACACAAAAAAGCAAAATATTATAATATAATATATCTATAATAATATATCATATTTATAATATTTAAAACTGTTTTGTTATATTAAATAATAAAATAAAAATTTATTATTAAAAAAAAAAACTATATACAATTATTATATAGTTTATATTTATAATAATAATAATAATAATAATTAAATAATTAATATTTATTATTAAAAAAGGAAGAAAAAAAAAGGATCTGTCTATCATCGAAAAAGCGAAAGAAAATAAGTCAAGACTATATATCGTCGAAGAAGCCAAAATCCAAGGAAGACTCATTAAGAAATTGATAGCCATCTATCATTAATAAAAAAAACAGAGATCATGGAATCTGGGTTGCGACTACAAATAGAGAAATTAGAAGCCAAGTTAAATCATTGTCGAAGAGACAATGAAGAATTATGAGACACAAATATGAACTCGGAGATAATAATTAAAATACATGAGATGCAAAAAGAGCTGAAGGAACGAAAAATCTCCGAGCAGAAAAATCATATAGAAAAATTGTCTGCCCAAATTGAGAAATTAAAAGACAAAAATGATTTTAATCAGAGATTGAAAAATCAATATATAAAAAAATAAATAAACGATTACGAAGCAGAAATAAAACAGTTGAACAAAATAGTTAGCGACAAGGATGAAGAACTAGCGCAGACACGACATAAATTAGAAAATCAAGAATCAGTGATCGATCAGTATCGACAACATATAAAAGTTCTTCAACAAAAAAATGACAACTCTAAAAAGACTCATAAGTCGGAGATCACAAAAAGTAATAAAACACTATCCAACAATTCCGAAGAAATTTTCAGATTAAGGAATCATAACAAAACACTAGTCACGAAAATTAAGCAGTTGAAAAATAGTTGAAAGACAGGACAATCTACAGAAGACATTGAAGGGAAACTTCTAGACAAGTAGGAAGGAAATAGTTGCATCATAAGTCATAACAAAGATCTTAAGGAACAAGTTAAGAAGTCTGAAGTTGACAAAAAAGCGCAAGTAGAAGTGATTAAGAAGTTTCAAAATGATTACGTGCAGTTGGAAAACAAGTTGGAAAAATACAGAATGAAACCTTAAAACCTCAAGGAATGAACATACAACTTCCAACTAGCATCAATGCTCAAAAGACGACACTCGTAAAAGAAAGTGACATTGTGAAAATTCCCTATTGACACCCTAACCATAAAAACCGAAATTCTAAAAAGTGGGAAATGTCGAAAGATAATGATACTAATATGATCAAAACTCATGACGAGAGATCAGTAGGGAATCCCAACAGTCAATAGGAAATCAATTTAGGATGGATTGACCCATCCACATATCGAAATTTATGCTCTATACTTAGCAGTTTGCATCAACATGTTTTATCAGCCACGACATCACAAGGAACGACACAACAACATTATAAGGCTTTGAGGACAAAGCCTTTCTAAGAGAGTGGCAATGTAACAAACATAAATAAGATAATAATTAAATAATTAATAATTAGGTTAAATAAGTTAGGTTATGAAATGAGGCATCTCCTCAACATTAAATGCCCAAGCCATATTTAAGGCAGGGCCACCATTTGTAACAGATTATCTCTTATCTTATAATTAATATATATATTTGCCTTATGGATTATCTCATTTACCAAGTTTTCTGGTAATATTATTTGTATGAGCGAATAATTATTCGGCTCAAAGAATAACTATGTAATTGGAGATATTTCATCATTCCCAATTCCTAGGCTTCAACATCTTCTCCTTTCTTGTTCTCACTACCAAAATTCATTGGTTTCATCTTCCTCTACTCTCCTTGCATTTCATCTTCTAGATGTATTCTTTTACGATTCCCAATTGGAGACATTTATGACCTACTCTTCGATTCTTCAGATGAGTGTACCTGCGTAGATGCATGAGGTGGTGTGTGATGATGTCTATGAATCTTGGTAGCACTCTTGGAATGCAAAAATATTTCATATTAAATTTTATTTGAACATTCCTTTCCTTGTTTATCTTGAAATGATGTTGATATAATATGCATTTATCGCTATAGTAAATTGAAACTTTGGATTAGCCAAGTTATCAATTGATTTTATTGCTCATGAGCCTTTAACATTCTTTCATTGTCATATCTACAACTCCGCACCTCCATCCTCAAGTTTTTCATTGTTTCCACCATCTCTACTAGTTCAATGCTTATTCCATGTCTATTAGATTATGTTTCTTCATTACCCACATTGATATTCAAACCTTTGGCCTCTTCTTCATGGCTACGTAAAATTTCTCCTTCTTCCATTTTGCTTCTTTAACACTATTCTGGACTCTGATATGTGTTTAGATCTAATTCAAAACTGTAACTACAATGTTTTCATACCATGAAATGTTTTAGATAAACGTTGTTTCCAAAATTCAATAATTTTTTTATTATATATATTTAAGAATTTTGGAAACTACCAATTTGACAATTTTGTCAAGTTAGAGCTATAGGATCATTTTCTGTCCAATTTCTGAAAGGATATGAAGAATTTACCTTTAATATGATTGCTCATAATAATTCTCAATTATACTATTTACATTGACTATAAACATACTCATTTCTAAACTCACTACTAATGAAGTTACAACCCTTGAAAATTTGCAAATTCGCCCAATTTCACACTATAACACCCTGGTTTTGACCCCGTTGCATTAAATGTACATGATGTATATACTGTAATGATCATGGTGTGGAGATAAAGGCCAAGGCCCCACCATTGATCAGTTATGCTGTGTTTTGGATTTAAATTTGTCACCGATGGTATATCGGGGCATGCGGCATATATTATGTTGGTCATCATGTAAATATGCATCTATAATTAATTAAATGAACCCGACCAGCTATAATCGTGGCAACTAAATCGAAAGGGGCATGATTTTCACAAGGATGAGGGTGTGGGGAATTTTTCAAACCTTGGGCCAATGAGGGAAAATACCCATGTGTCTTCATTCCCTGCTCTACCCAACCACTTTCATTAAGAATTGCTGCTGGTGGTTGAGGCAGTTATTGCCTTTGGGAGAGGGGTGGAAGGACTGTTAGTCCTCACCCACATGCACACTCCACCACATCGGTTGACTTCACAATAGAGGAGAAACCTTCACGCACTCTCACCACCGGGCGCTACTCCACAGTCTGTTCCTTCCTCACGGTTGTTCATCCACACGCAGACATTCCACTCTCCACTACACAGGCTCACATTTTCTCTGATTCACCTCCACGCACAGACTTCTTTCCAGCTTGGTCTCACATAGCCAGGAGAGAGGAGCCGTTTCCACTACCATTCACATTTTCCTCCCAAAGGCATCGACTGTGTTTTAACCCGTAGTCGGAATTGGGTGTGGATTTCTCTCACACGCTGTGTTTTTCTGTTGTCATTGCTCGCGGAGCCATCTGGGATCCGTTTGGCCACTATCAGCCACGATTTCCTGTAGGAAGTCATTTTCACGCTTAAGAACGGTGTGGCGGTCTGCGCAATTCCTTTTTCCACTTGCTTCATTGTCCTGGATGGACTGCTGATTTTCCCCCTATTGGAATTGTGTTTGCTGTTGTGTTAGGAACGATTGTAAATTCGCTTGAGAGTCATTTTGGCCACGATAGGGCCAAGAATGACTCAGGAATTGTTCCCCTGTTTAAGCTGTGACAACTAAATGATTGCATGAGTGCAATAGTTGGTCTTCGGACTGTATTGGGAGCAGGGATGGGGGCTTAGTTTTGCTTGACAAAACTGGTGGCTGGAAACCACACAGACAGAGCTAGAGGGCTAGCCTTCTTCTCCATCATCCCTGAATAGCACTGGAAGGGAATGCAGGGCCTGAGGGACTATGTAGCAGAGAAGGGACTGATTCCTTGTGTTGGGTGTGTTTGGGTGTCTTAGAGGTCTGGCTAGTTCTGGTGTAGGTGTTCTTGGCTCTGTAATGAGCTCACCAGCTTAGCATTGAGCCTATCCCCAACTCCTTGATGGCCTCATAAACCCAACTGTGTTGGCTTGGCTGTGTTTTGTATACCCTTGGCTAGGTGTAAGCCTACTAGTTCCCTTATTCCTTGGAGAATCATGCCCAGCCCGGGGGTGGCAGCACTGCTGAGAGATTAAGGAGCACGCTGGCCTATGGTTGGGTGGAATGTTGCAGCGACGTAGCTGGTTGCGGAATGACTTCTTCATAAGATAAGTGATATTGTCCATTTTACTTCTATAATCACAATTTTTTTTAATGAAAATGATGAACATGTTGCATGAATGCTGGTATGAATGTATGATGTTTCCACTGTGTTTGATAGATAATTGCATCTATGCATGATAAATGTTCATGTGTGCATGTTTCTACTTCAATACGTTTGTTTCAGCAATCTGTTTCAGTCCTTTTATGCATGTACATATTCATGGGCTCTTAGCCCACATGGTTAACGTCATGGTGATTGCGTCCTCTGTGCCGGTCAGAGGCATGGGGACGTGACAGTGTGGTATCAGAGCTCATGTTGCAGCATGGGCCTGCATGAGCCATGAAGGATTGCAGTGACAGAAGCAGCGTTTCTTTTACCCAGCAGAAAGCAGTGGAAGATTGTAAAAATTTAAAATTTTTCTTTTGTTTAAGTGTTGAACAGTCGGCCACTAGCAGGAAAGACTTCCACTATTGTGGGAGAGCTAGGAGAAAAGACTTCCACCGTAGCAGAAGCATGCCGACGGAACGGTTGAAGAAAACGCGAAAAATGGTCTAAGTGTTCCCCATCGGAACAATTAGCAGAGTTAACTTCCGCCGTTGTGGAAGAGTTTGTGAAGTGGGCGTTCGCCGTTACGAAAGTCTAAACGACTAGATGCCCGACGGAAAAGACCTTCAATGTCGCAGAAAAGTTTAAAAATTATTCCAAGTAAACAGCCATTGATCGGAAGGAAAATCGTTTTCGCGAGCCACCGTTGCGGAAGCGAAAGCATTAAGGCTTCTTATCCAAAAGACCGCCGACGCCTGAAAGTTTAACATGTTTTCTAAGGCAGAAATCAGGTTAGACCGCCGATCGGAAGAGAAAGTGGTTCGTGTGCCGCCATTGTGGAAGCGAAAGCGCTAAGTCTTCCGATGAGAAAGGCTGCCGATGCCGATGCCAGTCGAAAATCAGTTCACCTATTGGAAGGAGAAGTGGTTTGTGTGCTGCCGTTGCGGAAGTGAAATCACTAAGTCTTCCGATGTAAAAAGTCTGCTGACGCCAATCAGGTTGTGCCACGGATCGGAAGAAGAAAGAGATCATGTTCCGCCGTTGCGGCTACCTAAATGACTAAACCAGCCGAAGCACAAAATCTTCCGACAACCGATGAGTTTATAATCCACGGAACGATTAAAGCTTCTGAGAGCCGATTCGGCGGAAGATCTAGTGAAACGAGAGCCGATTCAGCGGACGGGATAAGGGTTCCGAGAGCCGATTCTGCGGATGGTTAGTGGAAATGAGACCCGATTCTGCGCAAGGAAAATTTGGGTTTTCCATGGGGTTTAACCAACGAATTTTGACTGTTTTTCGGTGGAATTTTCAGCAGTTTTTACAGTGAATTTTCAGGGCTGAAAATGAGAAAAGAGGCAGTGATCTTATGCGTCGGATTGCGCGAAAATCAATAATTTACAAAAAAAAAAAACGAGGGCGCTGCCCTCAACCCGCCCTGAGCCCCCTTGACCCCTGTCGTCCCCCTTAGATAGACATTCTTTGATGAAGAAATCTTGTGTTGGAAAAAATTGTAATTTTATGATTATTCCAGGAGAAGGTAAGTAATGCTGGTTTATATCAATGCTACTAACATTTGTGTTATTAACACGTTTGCAGAATCATAGTCACTTTCAAGGGAAGTATTCCAGGTAGTGCAATTTGGTAAGTAAGTGGTGGTTCAGCTATGAGAACCCATGACGGATATGATGCTCGGGATTCCTACGAGCGAGCAGAAGATGCCATGGGAGAAAATGTCTGTAATAGAAATGATGACATAGAGTCTAATGGAAGGAGATTCCAAGAGACATCGTCAGATGTTGCAGCTACCATGAGAAGCTTAATTAAAGCCCAGGAAGAGCAGCATCAGTTGAATGCTGCAATGTTACAGAGTTTGTCAGACTTGCAAAGAAAGATAGACTCTGGGCGAGGTACCGCAAGGCCAGAAGGCAGTAAGAACAGTACTAGGAGAAGGAGAAGAACTTCTAGTGGATCATCTGATTCTGAAGAATCCAGTGGGGATTCAAGTTCCTCTTCTCATAAAAGAAAAATAAAGAGACACCATAGGGATCGCTCTCAGGATGAATTTAAGAAAGCTAAACCTCCTACGTTTGATGGTGAGGTAAAGACTGGACAAGAGGCTAAAGCTTGGCTTCTTGGTATTAAGAAGTACTTTCAAGTGCATGATTATTCAGGAAACATGAAGGCAAGAGTTGCCATATTCAATCTAAATGGAAGAGCATCCATTTGGTGGGAACACTTCAAGAAAGTGAAGAGGATCAGTGAAAGGAGACTTAAGTGGAAACAGTTCAAGAAGTATTTCAGGCAGAAATACCTCTTTGATAGGTATTATGATGACAAGATCAAGGAGTTCCATGAGCTGAGATTGGGATAGCAAACCATGGAAGAGTATGCAAATAAGTTTTTGGAGCTATTGAGGTATGTCCGGTACATCAGGGATGAAAAAGTGAAGGTCCATCGTTTTCTAAGTGGGTTACCTCAGTCTTACAAAGATAGAATTGAGTTTTATGAACCTAGAACTCTTGAAGAAGCAATAAGAAAGGCTAAGTATTTCTATGAGCAAAGAAAAGGTAAGCCAGATTTCCATAAGGCATGGAAGGACAAGAAGAACAAGAAGTTTGACCAAAGAAAGAAGGGTTTCAAACCTTCTAGCTTCAGGAATCAGCAGAAGCAGCCATCCCAAGCTGTGAGTAAGCCAGTTGGAGTGACTGGGGAAAAGCCTAAAGATCCACAACAAAATAGAGGACCACTTCAATGTTGGAAATGTGGAGGACCCCACATGCGTAGGAATTGTCCACTCGAGAATGAGAATGCAAGGCCAGCTTATAATGTTCAAGAAGCAGAAACAGTGGCTCAAGTAGCAAGGGCAGCCCCTAGGATTTATGCAGCATTGGAGGATCGTCAAGCAGATCACCAGTCAGCAGTGGTTGAAGTAGTAGGTAAGATTGTTGAGCAATATGTTTCTATTTTGATTGACCCTGGTTCTACGCACAGTTACATTACTCCTAGAGTAGTGGAGATTTGTGCTTTTACGAAAGTAAAGCATAGGAAGTCTTGGTTAGTTCAGCTAGCCACTAGAACTAAGAGAAAGTTCAGTGAAGTGGTTGAGAAATGTCCATTGGTCATGAATGTATTGGTCACTTGTGTAGATCTGAATGTTCTATCGCTTGGTTCCTATGATGTTCTCATTGGAATGGATTGGTTAGAAGCCCACAGGGTGAAGCTTGATTGCTACAATAAGACTTTTGAATGCATGAATGAAGAAGGAAACCTAGTAGTTGTGAAAGGCATTCCAAAGGTGATTTCAGTGAGGCAGGTTTCAGCAATGCAGTTAAAGAAGTTTTGTAGGAAGGGTTGCCAGTTGTATGCAACTCATATTTTGGAGGAAACGAGAGATGAAACTCCTTGGTTGGAGGACTATCAGGTGTTACAGGAATTCAGGGATGTGTTTTCTGATGAGATTCCAGGGCTTCCTCCAAAGAGGGACATTGAATTCACAATTGAACTGGTGCCAAGAACAGCACCAGTGTCCAAGGCACCCTACAGGATGAGTACACTGGAGATGCTGGAGTTGAATATGCAACTGCAAGAGTTGTTGGAAAATAAGTATATCCGACCGAGTGTGTCCCCTTGGGGAGCACCAGTTCTGTTTGTAAAGAAGAAAGATGGTACACTCAGGTTATGTATTGACTACAGACAGTTGAACAAGGTTACCGTGAAGAATAAATATCCTTTGCCTAGGATTGATGACCTCTTTGATCAAATGAGAGGAGAAAAGGTATTTTCCAAGATTGACTTGAGGTCTGGTTACCATCAGGTGAGAATCAAGGATGAAGACATTCATAAGACAACCTTCAGGACAAGGTATGGGCATTACGAGTTTGTAGTGGTACCATTTGGTCTCACAAATGCACCAACTACATTTATGTGCCTTATGAATAGTGTCTTCAGTAGGTATTTGGACAAGTTTGTTCTTTTTTTCCTTGATGACATTCTTGTTTATTCTAAGACTAAGGAAGAGCATGAAGAACATTTAAGATTGACATTGCAATTGCTCAGGGAGCATCAGTTGTATGAAAAACTGAACAAGTGTGACTTCTATAGAGATAGAATTCAGTATTTGGGTCACATTATCTCAGAGGAGGGTATAGCTGCGGACCTTGAAAAGATTGAAGCCATTATGAATTGGCCTACTCCAAGAAATGTGACAGATGTAAGATCTTTTATGGGACTTGCAGGATACTACAGGAGATTCATTGAGGGATTCTCCAAAGTTGCACATGCTATCACTTCTTTGCAAAAGAAGGGGATGAAGTTTGAATGGACATCGAGGTGTGAAGAAAGTTTCCAGCAGTTGAAGAATCTTCTCACCAGTGCACCAGTATTAAAGGTTGCAGATCCAAAAAAAGATTTTGTGGTGTGTACCGATGCATGCAGACAAGGGGTTGGAGGAGTCCTTATGCAAGACAACCACGTGATATGTTATGAATCGAGAAAGCTGAAGGAGCATGAGAAGAACTATGCCACTCATGATCTAGAGCTTGCAGCCATAGTACATGCTCTCAAGATGTGGAGACATTACTTGATGGACCGGAGATTTGAGCTCAGAACAGATCACTGTGGAATGAAGTATCTATTTGATCAGCCTACTCTGAATGCTAGGCAAGCAAGATGGCTGGAGTTCTTATGTGAATTCGATTTTGAAATCAAGCACATAAAGGGAAAGGAGAATAAGGTAGCTGATGCACTTAGCAGGAAGATGCAGGAAATGCATCTGGCATCTCTTAGTATTTGCCAATTGGAATTGAGGTAGCTGATTGTTAGTCATGCTGCTGGAGATGAATTGTATGAGCAGGTAAAAGACAAATTGCAGCAGCAAAGTCTTGAAAAGAGGTATGAGGGATATAAATTGGAAGAAGATGGACTTCTCACTTATAAAGATAGAATTTATATTCCGAATGTAGCAGATCTGAGGAGAGTTGTTATGGATGAAATCTATCAAGCTCCGTATTCTGGTCACCCAGGATACCAGAAGACAATTGCCATAGCTAGGAAGCAGTATTTTTGGCCAGGAATGAAAAGGGATATGGCTGAATACATTTCGAGGTGTATGAAATGTCAACAAGTAAAGGTTGAGCATCAACACCCTGCAGGTTTGTTGCAGCCTTTGCCAGTTTCAGAATGGAAATGGGAAGTTATTTCCATGGATTTTATTACAGGATTGCCGATGACTTGGAGACAACATGATTCCATCATGGTTGTGGTGGACAAGTTGACAAAGGCAGCAGATTTTATACCGGTTAAGTCTACGCATCAGACGGATGACATTGCAAAGATATTCATGAAGGAGATATTCAAATTTCATGGATTTCCTAAGGCAATAGTCTCCGACAGGGATGTCAAGTTCACTTCCAACTTTTGGAAGGGGTTTTTTGCAAATTTGGGTACAAAGCTAAACTACAGCACTGCCTACCATCCTCAGACAGATGGTCAGACAGAGAGAGTTAATCAGGTGCTTGAAGATATGCTTCGCATGTATGTGATGTACAAACCAACCAAGTTGGAAGATTACTTACACTTGGTAGAGTTTGCTTATAACAATGGACATCAGGCATCCTTGGGGATGAGTCCGTATGAAGCTTTGTATGGAAGAAGGTGTAGGACACTAGTGACTTGCGATAACCCAGTGAACAGAATTATGCTTGGACTAGAATTGCTCAAGGAGATGGAGCAAGAGGTTGTAAAGATCAGGCAGAATCTGAAAGCAGCACAAGATAGACAGAAAAGCTATGCAGATAAGCATAGGGTGAACAGAGAGTTCAGTATTGGGGATCATGTTTACCTCAGAGTGAGGGGAAGGAAGAGTTCCTTGAAGATTGGAAGTTGTGCCAAGTTGTCACCAAGATACTGTGGGCCGTTTGAAGTGCTTGAAAGAATAGGGCCAGTTGCATATAGACTTGGATTGCCTGCTAGCACTAGAGCTCATAATGTTTTTCATGTTTCTTTGCTTAAGAGATATGTACATGATCCTAACCATGTGGTAAATTGGGATGTGATTCAGGTGGAACCCGAGGGAGAGGTCTGAATCGAGCCAATGCGCATCCTCGACAGGAAGGTCACAATGCTCCGGAACCGAGCCATAGGTCAGGTAAAGGTGCAATGGGAGCACTTCGGACCTGAAGAGGCTACATGGGAGGTGGAAGATGCCATGCGATTGGCACATCCATTTTTGTTCAATTTTGTGGAACACTGAGGCGATACCAGTGTAGCATTTTGTCCAATTTTGCAAGCACTAAGGACAGTGCTATTGAAGGGGGAGGGGAATGTAACACCCCGGTTTTGACCCCGTTGCATTAAATGTACATGATGTATATACTATAATGATCATGGTGTGGAGCTAAAGGCCAAGGCCCCACCATTGATCAGTTATGCTATGTTTTGGATTTAAATTTGTCACTAATGGTATATCGGGGCATGCGGCATATATTATGTTGGTCATCATGTAAATATGCATCTATAATTAATTAAATGAACCCGACCAACTACGATCGCGGTAAATAAATCGAAAGGGGCATGATTTTCACAAGGATGAGGGTGTGGGGCATTTGCCAAACCTTGGGCCAATGAGGGAAAATAACCATGTGTCTTCATTCCTTGCTCTACCCAACCACTTTCATTAAGAACTGCTGCTGGTGGTTGAGGCATTTATTTCCTTTGGGAGTGGGGTGGCAGGACTGTCAGTCCTTACCCACATGCACACTCCACCACAGCGGTTGACTTCACAATAGAGGAGAAACCTTCACGCACTCTCACCACCGAGTGATACTCCACAGTTTGTTCCTTCCTCACGGTTGTTCATCCACACACAGACATTCCACTCTCCACTACATAGACTCACGTTTTGTCTGATTCACCTCCACGCACAGACTTCTTTTTGTCTTGGTCTCACGCATCCAGGAGAGAGGAGCCATTTCCACTACCATTCACATTTTCCTCCCAAAGGCATCGACTATGTTTTAACCCGTAGTCGGAATTGGGTGTGGATTTCTCTCATGTGTTGTGTTTTTCCATTGTCATTGCTCACGGAGCCATCTGGGAGCTTTTTGGCCACTATCACCCACAATTTCCTGTAGGAAGTTATTTTCACGCTTAAGAATGGTGTGGCGGTCTATGCAATTCCTTTTTTTGCTTGCTTCATTGTCCTGGACGGACTGCTGATTTTCCCCCTATTAGAATTGTGTTTGTTGTTGTGTTAGGAATGGCTGTAAATTCGCTTGAGAGTCATTTTGGCCACGATAGGGCCAAGAATGACTCAGGAATTGTTCCCTTGTTTAAGCTGCGACAGCTAAATGATTGCATGAGTGCAATAGTTGGTCTTCGGACTGTATTGGGAGCAGGGATGGGGGCTTAGTTTTTCTTGACAAACCTGGTGGCTGGAAAGCACACAGACAGAGCTAGACGGCTGGCATTCTTCTCCATCACCCCCGAATAGCACTGGAAGGGAATGCAGGGCCTGAGGGACTGTGTAGCAGAGAAGGGACTGATTCCTTATGTTGGGTGTGTTTGGGTGTCTTAGAGGTTAGGCTAGTTCTGGTGTAGGTGTTCTTGGCTCTGTAATGAGCTCACCAGCTTAGCATTGAGCCTATCCCCAACTCTTTGATGGCCTCATAAACCCAACTGTGTTGGCTTGGCTATGTTTTGTATACCCTTGGCTAGGTGTAAGCCTGCTAGTTCCCTTATTCCTTGGAGAATCATGCCCATCTCGGGGGTGGTAGCGCTGCTGAGAGATTAAGGAGCACGCTGGTCTATGGTTGGGTGGAACGTTGCAGCGACGTAGCTGGTTGTGGAATGACTTCTTTATAAGATAAGTGATCTTGTCCATTTTACTTCTGCAATCACAATTTCTGTTAATGAAAATGATGAACATGTTGCATGAATGCTGGTATGAATGTATGATGTTTCCACTGTGTCTGATAGATAATTGCATCTGTGCATGATAAATGTTCATGTGTGCATGTTTGTGACTTCAATACATTTTTTTCAACAATCTGTTTCAGTCCTTTTATGCATGTACATGTTCGTGGGCTCTTAGCCCGCATGGTTAACGCCATGGTGATTGCGTCCTCTGTGCCGGTCAGAGGCATGGGGACGTGACACACACTTTCCCTATAGCTACACTTAATACAAGGGACCGAAATTTGAGACATGTACCACAAAATATGGAAATTGTTGGATTTTTTTAAATATTGGGAACTGATAGAACATAGGAATTTAAGTACTCATACACCTTCATTTTTATGATCCAATGTTCCATTCATTTTCTATAAAATTATGGAATTGTCAGTTTTTAACTTTTGCACTTTCTTTAAACTTAATTGTTTTTAGCAAAAAAAAGTATCTCACAAATGAACCAATAATTGAAAAATTCCTCTAATCAAAGTTGTTCATATTTATGAGTAGGTAAAATGTTGAGTACATAATTTTTCCTAATTTCGACATCTTGAGTCACTTTTACCTACAAGTTTTTCAAAATCCCCCAAAAGTGCACAAAAATAGTGGATTTTTTTTCTTCTACTTATATATTCTACACCTTTTGGAATTCGGAAAAAATCTATATGGTTCATCTCTATGGATGGTGAATGACTGAGCCATATGAGACATAAAAAATTCATCCCCAATAGCGCCCTTGTCAAGTAGTTGGGTGAGTCACTATTTCACCATTTGTAGAAAACTAGAGCTAAACAAGACAATACCCCTCCCTGCCATGTTCGTAGTCCTATTCATTTTGAATAAACTTTGAAAATTTCATTGAATTCCAAGTTAAACTATTCATATTATGGATAAAATAAAAAAATTGGATCCAAAATTCTTTTTTAATCTTTCAATATTTTTGTACATTGACATAACATGATGCTGGAATGGTATGATAGGTGGTGGAATTGGTGTCCACCTAGGTCCTACATGTTATCCATGGGGTATTCCATGTCTTCCCCAATCCTACATGACATCACAAGTGTTCAAAGCATCATGAGTCGTTGATATGAACTTTGTGTTCAAATCTCCACCATTCGTGGTAATGGTCATACCCAATGCCTTTTCCCTGTACTATTTTGTGCTAGATATTTGGGTTGTCATGAATCATTCCCGCACAATAAAATATTGAATTCTCATGCATGAATCCTCTTGTTAATACACAATGACCTTCCTTTTGTGTTAATGTCTCTCATTACCTGACCGTACTTGCCTGATGTAATCCTAGTCATTTGCAACAATTGCACACGTGCCTGATCCCAATCAAGTTCACTTACACAAACGGCTAAGATAATCCCATATAGTGGTCCTGATTTAATATCGATAATTCATGTCCATGTTTCACATAAATCTCGTCATCATCTAGTGATGAGGTCCCAAACATCAGTTATTGCCCTAAATCCCAAATTGTGAAGTGAAAAACTGGCTTAGACTTCAGTTTGAAAGACAAAAGTCCAACACCACCTTTACCCTTAAGGCAAGGGGCGTTACCTTATTTAGTAATGCATACTGTCTCTTGATAGTATGCGGTGCCATTGCTTATTCCCCTTGTTCAAAACATGATTCTACCCTATCACCGCTCTGTCATAATGGAAGAAAAGTGGTGCCTGAGGTAAAAAGTGAAAAAGAGAATATTCCACGAAGCTTCTCAAAGGATGAATTCATGGCACCCTCATCCCTGCACCTAAGGACCACTTGGAATCGAGATCCATCCTTTTGGGATCTCCCTTCCACCTCACCCACCATTTACTCAACCATCCCTATCTTACTAAGGCCTATAAAACCAGGCTTATACCCCATGGTTGAGAGGGGGCATAGTTATGCTGTTGCATTGAGCTTCTAGCCAAACCAGTATGGTAAGCGGAGAAGGAGCAAGTTGGAGCTTTTGGGGACAAGTAATTGGCATGTGAAGGAGCATCACAACACTAAGGAGAAGGTTGTAAGATTTCTTCTTCATCTTTAATGCAAAGATGGTTCATTTCCCATAAGATATGTTATGTTGTAATCATGTATTTTACTAATGGATTCCTTAGTCACTGACATAGAATTGTGGATTATATTTTGGTGCTTTTGATCTTGTTTTCTTGTTTCATGTGATTGTGCAGGTACACCCGTGAAGAGCCATCACCATAGGAAACAACTACATCACTCTATAAAAGGACTCATTCCATATCTCCGCAACTTCTAGGGGAAGTCTTCCATATCTATTGTAACTCATTTGTTCTAGATTTGAACCATTCACACTAGAGGAACAACTCTTGTCCGCAAGAGGCGCATTTTTCCTAGCAACAAATCTGTCGACCATACTGGTGACGACCTTTCAGCACATCTGATCTTCCTTGGTATTCAAACTCTTGTCTAAAATCCAAGCTCCAATGTTTCATTGATCAAATCTATTAGCTTATCTAGTGAGATATTGGTTCTGTATTACCAAATCTGCTTAGATCTGAGTCATTCTCGATTTCTGTACTTCATACCCCTATCAAATTCATGATTTGATGCCAGTTTTACAATAACTTACTTTCTCTTTTTTGCCATTGTTTTGTTTTGACACTTACAAGAAGCATCGCATATGCACAATGGACGAGAAGTGGTGCCACTGCCTGTGCGCAGTACTTAGTGAGCGGTGCCACCGCTCTGTTATAGTGGACGAGAAGCGATGCTGAGCCAGAACCGCTCTATCACTAACTCTCCTCAAGCGGTGCCAGGTAAACCTTCTACATGCTTGTCATTTCAAAGCTTTGAGATTTTTGCTTTCTGTTCTGTGTGTGTTTGGGCTTCTTTAGAGAGATCTGAGTAGTTAGATTCAAAGTCTGGATGTGGTAAATGCTTGTTTTGAATTCAAAAAGATAGGTTACACTCATCAATTTGATTGCTTGTATGGTTCGTTTTTCATTGTCGAAATGAGTGCTTGGAAGTTTAGTTCAGTTAGATATCTTTTTACTGATTGATAAAATTGAAAAGGAAGACTTGATTTTTGGTTTTGGCTTTCATTCTTTGTTAGTTTACGAAAGACTTATTTTTGCTTTTAAAATAATTTTGTTTGTTTGTTGAGATTTGTTTATGATTTTGCTTAAAGACGAATTATTGGATTCCTGACTAGCCTCATAAGCTTTCAGATCTCCATATTCTTATTTCCTTTTACACTCTTGTCTCGTCAAAAGAAAAAAATATATCATAGTTTTAATTTGGATCTTTCCATTTTGTTAAGAAAATTGAAAAAGTACTTAGTGTGCTTTTGAGTATTATTGTCTTCCTTTTTAGGAAAAGAGATCTTGCTTCATTGCTTGCTTTCAAAGATCAGTTATAAGAAGTGTGTTGCTTGTTTCCAATCTCAGAAATATTTGTTTAGTGTGATTGTTTGGGAAAATTTTGGCTTTAAGATGAAATTGAAAAAGAAAATACTTTCTCCTTCCCATAAGTAGGGAATATTTTGAATGGTAATGTGAACAATTTGCATATCATAATTGCATGGTTTTACTTTTCTTTCATCACTCCATGCATTCACCTAACCGTTCAACTTAAAATTAATGGTAGCTTTAGGTTAAAAATATTAGTAACTTGAATGATAGGTTAGAGACATGTTCCAACATTGTAAAACGTAGGAGCAGTCATTTATTGCTTGCACTGCAACCCAGGATCTGCATGGTTCTTCGACGTATCATCGGTATATAGAACGACCTTTCATGTACCCTTGAGGTATATCGAAAGGTACTTCACATACTTGATTGTATATCAGAAGGTCCCCTGTGAATGGTTGTGCATTAGACAACACTACTACGGATTTGAACTCCCACGTACCTTGTGTATATCAGGAGGCCCTTCTAGATTCCTGAAACCATATGAGAAAATCCCTTTTGGTCCTCTTGTTGGTGCAATACACCAAGAATAACACTCAGGGAGATTACTACTCACGTGCCATCTAGGTATTCGGGTATTCAGGTGAGGGACGATTTATCCTCCTCACCGCATTTTATTGTTGGACCCTGCGGTATATAGCGAGTTGCAAAAACTTGACAATCCTAGTGAGGAATCGGCTTGTATTGTCCCCTCTTGTCAGTAAAGCTTGCATGTGGCCTTTAGCTTTGTGTAGGAGAAGTTTTGTGTGATTTTTTCTAGTTTTGAAACCCTAGGTTAGGTTCTAGTGACCTTACAATTTGGCTGAGTTTCAGTTGAGACGATCCAAAAGAAACCAGGGTTTGCCACTCGAATTTCCTCCTGTCATAGGGGAGAGCCCAATGGAAACCATAGATCAAGGTGCTGCAGCTGACTCCCATGTGGAAGGAAGCCCAGTTGTGGAAGGTGGAGAACAATTCACCACTTACACTAATCCCTTGGTCGGACAACCTCCTGCGGCTGAAACTACCTTTCATTTTCCAATGGAAGGTCGTGTCGATAGTCTTGCTGAGATAGAATATGGCCCTAATGCTCCTTTTTGGATAAATTCTATGGGTCAAGCACTTTCCGAATTTGGGGCTACCAAACCTTCTTTTTTAAATTCTCCCATAGGTGTTGAAACGCGTGAAGAACTGTAATGAAGGTTTCAACCATCTTTTGACCATTTACAAAACATTCATGATAATGTTAAAAAAATCATTTCTACACCTGTTTTGCATAAAGAACCTATGTATTCTCTTTCCCCCCGCCTTTTAGAACCTTTTCCTTCTCGATACCGTTCACTTTCCTCATCTTTGGCTTCCCCCAGTCCTGCAATTTCCAATCCCGGGTCTGTTTCTAGTCCTCGCATACCCTCTATAGCTGGGGGGGAATTCTCTGCTCAAGTGGTATCTTCCAACACCGGGGGAAACCCCCAAATCAAGTTGTGTCCGTTGTTAGTGGAGTTACTTCTAGTGTCAGACAGACCCCTCCTCCAGGACAACCAACCGTGGTTTTTCCTCCCACCAACACCAATATGGTAAACCCTCCATCAAGTTCAGGTCAACCCTTAGGGGTACAACCTACATTCAACCAATATTATTGGGACTATGTTTACCCAGGAAATAAACCACCGAAAGGAATTATAAATTATCAACCTACATCTACAAGGGCTATGTATCTTGGAATCCCTTACCTTGGAAACATGTTTACGCCATGGGGGAAACCTAATTGGTCCTACGTACCAGCAATGGGAAGAATACCTATTAATACTGTTGGAGGTTTTGGAGGGCCACCTTATGGTGGCCCACCCTTTGGAGGACCGCCTGGAAAAGGCCCACCTGGCAGAGGCCCACCTGGCGGAGGCCCACCTAACGGAGTCCCACCTAGCAGAGCTCCACCTTACGGAGGACCACCTTCAGGAGGTCCACCACCTGGAGGTCCACCTTCTGGGGGACCACCACCTGGTAGACCACCACCAGGAGGCCCACCACCTCCAGGTGGCCCTCCTCTTGGAGGTCCACCCCCTTCGGGAGGACCATCTGCCTATAGACCATCCCAACAGCCAATGTATCAGTCAACTTATGGTCCTATTGGTATGCATATGCCTTATCAATACTACCAGTACGTCGAACCTAATCGAAAAAATCCGTTCTTGTCAACTTTATACTTTCCCGATCTGTCCAAGTTGATTAATGACTCCATTCAACACAACCCTTTGTGTCCTGCAATTCCATTCAAGTTACCATCAGACATTCCGATGTTCGATGGGAAGCAGGGAGATGATCCCAAAAATCATGTCATGACGTTCCATCTGTGGTGTTCTTCCAACTCCTTGATAGACGAGTCTATTTGTTTGAGATAATTTCAGCGAACATTGACTGGTACGACCCCAAAGTGGTACATTGAACTTCTACAACATTTGTTTGTGGATTTTAGCTCATTGGCAACCATTTTTCTCACACAATTTCAGCTACCCATTCGTTATGAAATAGGTATGGAACTTTTAACTTTGCTTCTTCAAAATACTTCCACTCATATATCAGACCATACTCATGAGTGGAGAAGGCAGAGACGACTCATTAAAGCTCCCATCCTGAACCAACTATTAGCTGATTGGTTCATGAAATTCTTGTTTCCTCTCATTGCCCGAGATGTGGCTATGGGTGGTACCCTTACTAAAGAGCAGGCTATCAGTCGCGCTCAGTATCTAGACTTGGTATATTCCCAATCTGGAACTCTGTATGACCTAATTCCTCATGTTCCTCGTCCCAGCACAGATCTTGCCAAGCCACCTGCAGAAAATCCTATTGATGGGGTTGTCGATTCAATCTAGTCCTCATTAGAAGCCAATCTTGCCAAGCAATAGAGTAATTCTACTACTGCTCCTTCTAATTCTACGGTTTCCACAGAGGTGAATGCTATCCAAAGCATGTAGACACCCGGTAACAAGAAGAAAGGTAAAGGGAAAAATAAAAAACCTGGAAACTAATAGGAGAATCCCAAGGCTACGACCACGGAGAATGATAATAAAGGAAAGAGAGAGGCCAATTACCCATTATTGTTGTGTGGTGGTGATCACTTCAGGAAGGAGTGCCCTCGTCGTGAGGATATTAGTAAATTTTTGAAGAGTAACCCTACACCGACGGTGCCTACCGATCCCTTCTCGTCTCAGCAACAATTGCTAGATCACATGTCTAATCAATATTAGAATTTGAATTCCATTTATGTCTTCAACAATTGCTAGATCACATGTCTAATCAATATTAGAATTTGAATTCCATTTATATCTTGAATTTGAATTCCATTCTAATAATGTTTGCAGTAAATGGAGAAAGAAGATACAAACTGAACAAAATAAACCACACAGGAAACATAAAAGTATTGCTCAGGAATTTACAGTATCATTCACAATTATAAAATTTGGTGTTACAATAGTTTACATAGGAAAAGAATTCGAATGCATGAGGTAGCAATTCAAATCTATCCACTATATTTGACTGTATCCAACTGACCATCTAACTCATGGTGTCTCAATCAATGTCGGAGTCCAACAGATCAACTCCCAGATGCCCAACAACTAAAACAATCAATGACAAGTAGTTACTCAGTGCAACTGAGCGTGGTAGGTGGGAAAAGACACCTACTCCACATGCAGCCATGCATTATCCATGCAAATCTTGTGCTAGCTAACTGATTTTGAACTAACTAAAAGTAACTGGGGGATAACTAAGAGTAACTAGTACTAACTCCAATTAACTGAAGTAGGTTGGTGCCAGGACTCCTAGTGGCTCCTAAAATGTAGGGATTGGTCTAGGAGGCACCCAAATCGATGCATGCACATGCAGTAAGTGGAAGTTAACCTCTAACAATGTTCCCCACACTCTAGTGACTGGTACATGTGGCTCCATTAGGCCAAGTGGACCCAATGGTACTAGTGGACCCAATTAATTAATTAAAGTTCCTAAGTTAGGCTAAATAATATAATAGATAGTATTGTAAAGGGAGGATTAATAATCCTAACACCCCCCCTGAATCCTAACTTGGAAAAATGTGGGCCCTGGTAACAAGACCAGAGGTCACCCAAATACAATCTAAAATATAGAATGCTGCTTAATACAATCGAGGAAATAGGGGAAAACCTCATGGGAACCCCCCCCCTCAAAATAAGCAGGAATACAAATTTTGAAAAACTTGTGAAAAGTTTTGCTGCTATTTGCAACACTATGCAGCAGTAGTATCTTGGTTATGTGCAGGTGAACCCATCAATCCAAAAAAATTGCTCATGTTTGGAGGAATCTTCCTCTTTCAAAGAAGAACAATGTACTGAAGTGAATCAAAAATATAAATAGCTGCATGGTGAAAACTGGCCCCATGAAGAGCAGCTGAAATCATTTGAAGAGAGAGCAAAGGTGCTTGAGAATTCAAACCATATGAGGAAAACCTAAATAACTGATATATTTCATCCTTGAACAGAAAACCATGAGTGGTAAAATAATCTGCAAGTGTTAGGAGGAAGTGTCCAGGCGGATGTAGAATGTCTTCCTCTTTACTAGTTCTGTGAGGAGATGAGTATGTGACCAAAGGTAGAGAAGCCCTGGGACTGTGGAGAGAGAATTATTCGGAGATCCATAATCTGATATAGCTTCAGAAATATCCAATAATTCACAAAATATAATATCATCAAACTCATAAGAGATAACTAACATTGAATTCTCAACAACAAAATTGAAGGAGACTTGCGGTGCTTGATTTGTCACTCCAAAATTGATGAAAATAGCTACAAGCAGTACTGAAAGCTCATGAACCTGAAATATTGAACCGAGTAATATCAGATCAGATATAAATAAGATCATATCAGAACCAATAAATTTCATATCATATCCAAGAGTTTGCTCCACCGAGATGGTAGATGCACAATTTTCTCCTTCAAAATTCTGAATATTGCTGCATGCAATCATGTAGAAATTTGCTGGAAGCTCAAGATAAATGAGAGTGAATGGATCACTACTACAACCTGAAATTATTTCCAAAATATCCACATATTTACAAAATATAATATCAGCAAACTCATGAGAGAAAACTGACATCAAATCCCCAACATAAATTTTGAGAGAGATTTTTGGTAACTTGTTTCTTCACACCAAAATTGATGAGAACAACTACAAGCGGTACTGAAAGATATTGAACCCTAGAACCAAGAAATATCATATAAGATCCAAATAATATCATATCAAATCCAATAAATTCCATATCAGCTCCAAGAGTGTGCTCCATCAAGCTGGTAGATGCACAATTTTCTCCTTCTTCAAAACCTTTGAAAGAGATTTTTGGTACTTGTTTCTTCACACCAAAATTGATGACAACCACTACAAGTAGTACTGAAAGTTATTGAACCCTAGAACCAAGAAATATCATATCATATACAAATAATATCATATTAGATCCAATAAAGTCCATATCAGATCCAAGAGTGTGCTCCACCGAGATGGTAGATGCGCATTTTTCTTCTTCTTCAAAACCCTGAGTATCGGTGCACACAATCATGTAGGAATTTGTTGGAAGCTCTAGATCAATGAGAGTGAATGGATCAATCCTACAACATGGTATTATTCCCAAAATATCCAAATAATTACTTATCTGCACACCAGCAACATCATTAGAGACAAAGAAATCAAATTCCTCACCCTTTCCTGGAGAAATCACCGGTAAACTATGCACACAATTTATAATAAAAGAATCACATGAAATTTTTTGCATAGAATGGAAGGAGATATTTTGTTCAACAACAGAGATTTGAATGTCTTATTCTAGATCTGCCATGTGAGGATATGAGATATGAGATATCTCATACACTTCCGGAGCAACAAGAGAAGGAGTCACTCCAAGGAGACTTTCTTCAATTCGAATTGGCTGTGAGGAAGATTCTGCTTCTTCTTCATCTTGAACAACTTCATCAGAGAGAGTAGAGGCCGATAATTTTGAGTAAAGAACTCTTGTGGTTCTGAATGTGCTCCCCAAATTTCTATAAATATCCTCATTGTGCTTCCCAAAGGTTCTATCTAATTCTATCTAGGTATCCTTTGGGTATTCTGCAGACTCAATAAGGTAGTGCAAGCTTGGAGACTTCCAAAAAGCCATGCCTATTGTTCCAAAATATCTATCACCGTCATTTATCCATTCATTCTAATCTTTATAAGATTATTTACCAAGTCCAATAGATACCTCATAGAGACCTTTTCTCTTCAGATATGCAATCATCTTCAACTTCCATTCTGAATATCTTATGGATGAATTAAGAAGAGGAATTGATAATATCGAATCCATATGAAGTTGAACCTACAAAATATCACTGCAAAGGTAAAAATATTTGAACTATGTTAGAATCATGATTTTCCTCTCAACATGAACATGTTTTTAGGGTCCGTCACTCCCTCTCCACTGCTCTGAATACATCCAGAGCTGGCAAATCATCATAGGGGACTTCTGTGGAAACCCAACTGCTTCTGATGTTTGATGGGGAGAAACAAGCATGAAACCTTCATGATAAGGCTCTTATACGACATTAGAATTTGAATTCCATTTAGATCTTCAAGCAAATAGTTATAATAATGTTTTCCGTAAATGGAGATTGAAGATACAAACTGAACAAAACAAACCACATAGGAAACGAACAAGTATTGCTCAGGAATTTACAGTATCATTCACAATTATAAAATCTGGTGTTACAATAGTTTACATAGGAAAAGAATTCGAATGCATGAGGTAGCAATTCGAATCTATCCACTGGATCTGTCTGTATCTAGCTGACCATCTAACTCATGGTGTCTCAATCAATGTTGGAGTCCAATAGATCAACTCCCTGATGTCCAATAACTCAAACAATGAGTGATAGATAGTTAACTCAATGCAACTGAGTGTGGTAGGTGGGAAAAGGTGCCTACTCCACATGCAACCATGCAATAGCCATGCAAAGTTTGGGCTAGCGACATGATTGTGAACTAACTAAAAGTAAATGGGGGCTAACTAAGAATAACTAGTACTAACTCCAACTAACTGAAGCAGGTTGGTGCCGGGACTCCCAGTGGCTCCTAAAATGTAGGGATTGGCCTAGGAGGCGCCCAAACTGATGCATGCACATGAAGTAAGTGGAATTTAACCTCTAGCAGTGTTACCCACACTCTAGTGACTGGTACATGTGGCCCCATTAGGCCAAGTGGACCTAATGGTACTAGTGGACCCAATTAATTAATTAAGGTTCCTAAGTTAGGCTAAATAATCTAACAGACAGTATGGTCAAGGGAGGATTGATAATCCTAACAATCAAGTGACCTCTAATTCTATAGAAGAAATAAGAATGATGTCCTCAGAAACCATTAGTTTGACCACTTGTAATCAGACATACGACAAACCCGTAGAGAAGAAGGATGAAAATCCTTCTCCAGAGAAAAATCGTCCCATTAGTTCTTCTCCGTCTTCGTCTAATGGACCTCTTATCATCGAGAAACCTAATATCAACTTGATTTTGTGCCCGCATAAGAATACCCTCAGGAAGGCTGTCTTTAATCCCATTTCCCCAGCTGCATAGTTCTACAATGTTGTTGAAGACTTGGTTTAGGAACCCTGTGCGATGTCTACCCTGGAGGTGCTCCAAAGTTGTCCTACACAACGCAAGAACTTGTTGACTGCTTTAGGAGCCTTAGACCCTGATAACACCAACCTAATTCATTTCAATATGGAGAACTATAAGTCTAGGTTACCCCACCAACTCGCATTTCAGATCGCGATGAGAGTAGTTGGGAGAAAGGTCCATCAGACCATTTTGGATGAGGGAGCTTCAACTTCAGTTTTGTCTGTATCTTGTTAGAGAGCCATTGGTTCTCCTAAAATTACGAAGTCACCTATGACCTTAAAATATTTCGATGGACGAGGTTTCCAACCTCATGGTCTGTTTCTAGCCCTTTCAATCAAGCTTGGGGTAAAGACTGTTTCCTTTCAAGTGGAAGTAGTTGATGCCCCATTGGATTAAATATTATATTGGGGAGAAACTGGTTCTATGATACTGTCGTCGCTTCGATAGTGTTTCGAACTCTCCAATTTCCTCATTTGGGGAAGATTGTAACTATCGATCAACTTGAATTTTGTTCACCAGATGTTGCTACTCCCACTGCAAATAACATCCCTATTCCAGGTCAATCCCCTCCTCCTTATCAGTTGATTAGGGTAGGTATGCTGAAGGATTCAACCATCATGGGAGTGTTTCCCTCAGCCCATCCTAGTACGGAAGTGGCAACGGTGAACATGATTTCCATGAATGGATATAGTCCTAAAGGTAAATAAGTTGTTGAGTGATCCTCTCTTAGCCCTTATGAATCACTTTATGATGCTTTTTAATCTGCTTTCGATGTCCATTTTGATGATCTTCATCTAGTGGCTTCAGATCCTTACCACTTGCCCTACTGGCTAGAACCATATCTCCCTACTCTAGACTATCTATCGTAGACTTTTCATTAGAGGAAATTTCAACTCAAAATGGCTCTCCTAAAATGAATTAATAAAATAATAGTTAAAATAATAAAATAATATTTATTAATTTTGGAGGAAGAAAATAAAAAAAACTACTTTTTTGTTTGTATTTTTGACATATCTCCCAGTGTTTTTACTCAAATTTTGATCAGGAGAGCTCGTTGGATGCGGAATTAAATTCCACATCCAAAGAGTACCCACTCGGCATACTTTTGACGGACGGGGATACCCCAAAAATAAGAAATACCTGGAAAAATGGAATGATGATGTCATCATTCCATTTTTCCAGGTATTTCTGATTTTTGGGGTAGCGGGGTCCGTCAAAAGTATTCCAAGTGGGTACTCATTGGATGCGGAATTTAATTCCGCATCCAACGATCTCTCCCGATCGAAATTTGAGTAAAAACACGAGGAGAT
The DNA here is from genome assembly GCA_001517045.1 of Pseudotsuga menziesii. NCBI lineage: Eukaryota > Viridiplantae > Streptophyta > Pinopsida > Pinales > Pinaceae > Pseudotsuga > Pseudotsuga menziesii. Next base: position 192,093 of record LPNX011172474.1, on the reverse strand, counting down.
ATGTCAAAAATACAAACAAAAAAAGTAGTTTTTTTATGATACCTATCTCCAAATTTATATTAAGAAAGTGTTTAAGACCTAAATGGTATTTCAAATTTAAATTAATTTCATTGGCTAACACATGATGACATGGAATTTGAATAAAAGTTAAAAGGCCCATTTTGAGTTGAAATTTCCTCTAATGCCTTCAGTTGAGTCCATCATGGAGATCATGAGTATGGATGAACCCATATGATAAGATCACCATCATCGACTTTCTTTTCTTCCCAATGCCAGTTTGGTAGACTTTGACCTGGTATCTCTTATTAGTATTGATATTGTCAGCGATCCGCAAAATTCTATATTGTTGCAAGACACAGTTTCCGAAGGAAATATTTTCAACATCACTAAGACAACCCCGATTGACATATCAGTCAATCCTAGAACTATTGAGCATGTTCATGTAAGCTAGAACTGCTCGAAGAGGAAACTGAAAGTTATAGAGCCCTTTTTAAACAATTCCATGATATTTTTTCCTGTACGTATGAGGAAATGCCTAGGATTGATTCATCCATTGTTGTACATGATATTAGAACCTATCATACGGCAAAACCTGTCCGACAAAAATTACGTCAAGTCCATTATAGGAAGGCTGCGACTATTAAAGTTGAAGTGGAAAAACTTCTGAAGGTGGGGTTTATTTATCTTGTACCCCTGACGGAATGGGTATTTAACATTGTCCCTGTGGCTAAGAAGCAGGGCATTATTAGAGTCTGTATCAATTTTTGAGACTTAAATAAGGCTTGTCCTAACGACAATTTCCCTAGTCCACACATCGATTAGATCATTGATAACTATGCAGGGAGCGTCATCTTTCCTTTCATGGATGTATTTTCCAACTACAATTAGATAGAGATTCTACCCTTCGATCAGCATAAAACGACATTCATTTTCCCGTGGGGAACCTTCACATATCGAAAGTTACCTTTTGGTCTGAAAAATGCCGGAGCTACATTCCAGTATGCCATGTCCTATGATTTTCATGATATCAAGCACATCGTGGAGCCGTACCTTGACGATATCCTTGCTCATTCACAGCAATGGGAGGACCATCCAGGGCACCTTGGAGACATTTTCCTTAGGTGTTGTCATTATAATATTTGGCTTAATCCACACAAATGTGTCTTTGATGTTGAGACTAGACGTTTTCTTGGCTTTGTGGTTTCCAAAGATGGCATCCAGATTGATCCTTTGAAAATTGCTGCTATTTTGGCCTTACCTGCCCCGAAAAATATCACCGAGCTCCAAAATTTGCAAGGGAAGGAAAAATTTCTTCACCATTTTGTATGCAACTTCGCAGAGAAAACACATGGTTATATGCGTCTCCTAAAGAAGGACACTATGTTCTTCTGGGATGACCAAGCCCAACAAGCTTTTGATAATCTGAAACACACTTTGACCCATTCACCGGTGTTGCACCTCCCAGATTATTCAAAATAATTTTTGTTGTAGGTTTCTTCCTCCACTACTACCATTGGAATGGTTCTAGCATAGGAAAATACCAACGACCAAGACAACGTGATATATTACCTAGGTTAAAGTCCCATTGACTCTGAAACCCATTATTCGCATGTGAAGAAGTTAGCTCTGGCTACAGTCATTGCTATACAAAATTTTTGTCATTACATTCTAGTTTGTACTATAACTGTACTCACCAATCAAAACCCCATGTACTACATTCTGACTCACTAGGTACTAGGGGGCAAGTATTACCATTGGATTTTTATCTTACAGGATTTTGATCTTGAGTTCGCCAAGTATACTTCAAAGAAATCCTTGGTTTTCACGGAGTTGATGTGTGAACTTTCCTATGATTTGATGGAATCCGAGCCCAATGATTCATTCCTGAATGAATTTTTGTTCTTGATAAACACAATTGATCCATGGTATGAAGATTTGATCATCTATCTCTAGACTTAGAGATTTCAGCTCGACATATCTCGTGACGATCGTCGTCCTATCCGTCACCACACAAAGTACTATCTCATCCTAAATGATACATTATATCGACATGGTATTGACTCTATCCTTCGACGATGCCTTACGCACGAAGAGGCTGAACATGTTTTGTATGACTGCCACTCTTAAGATTCTGGCGGTCATCTTTCTAGGATGGCTACAACCATGAAAATACTTCACGCTAGGTATTTCTAGCCTTCGATCTTTAAATATTGTCATGAGGTGGTTAAGAAATACCCACCCTGACAACACTTCTATCCAAAAAAGCGCACCCACACTGCTCCTTTACACCTCGTCATTGGAGTTTTCCCTTTTTCCAAGTGGGGTATTGATTTTATGCATTGTAAGCCTACCTCAGCAGGGGGGCATGGCTACATCATTGTAGTCATCGATTACTTCATAAATGGGCCGAGGAAATGCCTACATATGCAGAGGATGGTAAGACTTCTGCCCTCTTTTTATTCAACCATGTGATATCTAGGTTTGGAGTCCCGCAAGCCATAGTCACTGACGACAAATCTCATTTCCAAAATTAGATGATGGCTGAGTTAAGCGCTAAGCTGGGTTTTCGCCATGAAAACTCAACTCCGTTTTACATGCAGGCTAATGGTCAGGTATATGCCATTAAAAAGGTTTTGAAAACTATGCTGCGTAGGATGGTTGGATATCACAAATTCAGTTGGCACTTGACCCTCTTTTCGACACTTTGGGCTTATAGAACTTCAGTGAAAATAAAAACTGGTTTCACAACCCTTTCAGTTGTCTTATGGACTAGAAGCTGTCCTCCCTATCGAGTGTCAGATCCCGTTGCTTAAACTTGCAGTAGAACTTCTCCCGAACACTTTTTTCGAGGAAGAGATATTTTTGTACTTGACCAACCTTGATGAAAGTAGAAGAGATGCAACCTTGGCTAACGAGGCACACAAAAAACGCATCAAGGCACAATGTGATAAGTCTGTTCAGCCTTGTATTTTCAATAAAGGTGATATAGTCCCGACTTATGATTAGAGAAATGATAAACTAGGGAAGGGAAAGTTTGAATCTATGTGGTACAATCCCTTTTTCGTTAGTAAGGTCTTAGAGAAAGGGGGTTACGATCTCGTAGATTACAACGGGATACCCTTCAAGCAACCTCACAATGGGTTGTACCTGAAGAGGTACTATGCTTAAGTCATCTCTATATGGTACCTTGTATATATGTATATTATCTGACTTTTTTAGTGTGTTTTGGAAATTTCAATATGGTTTTGAGTTTGTTGTCCATATTATTTATACCATGTTTTGGTTATGCAGATCGAATGGATTTTTATGGTTTTGATGATGGTGATTGTCATCATAACTTGAACCTTGCTTCAACTACTTGGGTTTTGTATTCCCCAGCTCATGACTTAGTCAGTTCAGGAGCTGTTTGTATTGGTCCGGTTACCAACAACATTTTCGAGTATCAGGAAATGATAGGTTTACTCACTGAGGCTACATCTCGGGACATTCATGATTTGCTAGTATTTATGGACTCTCAGCTAGTGGTTTGTTATTTAAACCATGTTTATACCATCAGGAACCCCACACTGCTTCATCTCTTTTGAAGAGTGCGTCTATTAGAGAGGTCTTTCGATTTCATTACTTAAAGGCATATCCCTAGGTTTGATAATACGGTTCCTGACTCATTAAAAAACTACATTCTAGACTGGTATGTTTCCCATTCATAACTTTCAAAAATAAAACATGGTCCATTGTAAAGTAAAATAAATTGTAGAAGACACATAAAACTCATGTAACTACAATTTGTCTATTTGAAACACATATAAACACCGGAACTGGGTCTATATATATATATATATATATATATATATATATAAAGTGTTTTTACAAAAGATATGGTCACGAGACTCCATCTGAAGCACTCTGGATTTCAGGTATACAAAATGATAGAAAAATCCTGAAGCTAGCAAGCTTTTAGTGATACATCATGCATACCATCCTAATGGTGCTTGTGGTAGCACATAATAGCCCTTGATACTCTACGTAGTAAGCCACTGAAGCGACCTGACACTCCCACAGTATTTTTCTAAAACCTCCTAGGTAGGTCATCTATCGCAACATGCGGGATGTCCAAATTCAACCCGCCGAGGTTCTCCTCTAGCTCGGTTAGCTCATCATCACCTCTATGTACAAAGTGAGATCCTTCTCTCCTATCCATTGGGGATGACCCCCCAGGCCGCGCATCTCCAACATCTGCATGAAAACATTAGGTCTTGTTATCATCTAAAAAATCATAAAACTTGAAAATACAAAATTTCATCAATATCTTGAGCATTTTCTTACCGATGTCACCCCATTGATAACCAACTAGTAGTGGTATATCAGGATCCCCTTGAAAGTCAGTCCCAACATAGGCATAGTCCTCAATCATGAGGATCTGGTCATTCAACCAATGAAAGAAGGGAGCCCGTATTTGACCTTGGTTCCTCCACCTCCTGTGCAGCCCATGATTTCTACCCATTGTAAAATGCGGGGGTATCAAGCCCTAAGTTCAGTAAAAACCACCTGTGGTCTCAGGATAGGTACCCTCTCAAAGAATAAATATGCTAGGATAGTACCATACCCAAACTGTTTGAGCTCTCCTAGCCGACATTTCATCAGCTGATCCTTGAACATGGGCAACAATTCCTCGACCCAGTTAAACATTGTGGGTGCCATGGCCTCCAGGGAATACAACATATGTGCCCAGGATTCTTGGTGATCCCCTTGGCTCCCAGCAACCCTCTGCATAGTGAATAGAACGGTTCAAAGGGGTAAGTCCATCACCTCCTTTATCGGGATCTTCTTACCCAACATCTTGGTCCCTGGATAGAAATGATGAACAATAAGTTCCTATGTGGTAATGTCTCCCCCTCGATATCCATTTAGAGAGATAGGCGCTCCACGCCTAGATAGTCCATTCAAAAAGTAAATGGCGTCCACCTCTAGAGTTAGAATGTGGGGTCCCACCTCAAAATTATGTTGTTCTAGATTCCACATCCGCAGGATGTACTCTAGTAATTGTACATGTGATATCATGCTGGGAGCATGGAATAATTATAAGAGGGCACAACTTCGTAGAGCAGCTATGGAAGCCACATCTCTCGCAGCACGGGCATCGTCGTTTTCATGTTGCCTCTCTTTCAAAGTCACCATTTTGATCAAAATGACCTGTCAAAAACAATTAATGGAGCATTTGGACACACATTCAATCTTTAAAAATGATTAAAATCCTCTATTTTGCTAGGGAATCCATGTTTTGGGCACCACATCCAGCACCGCTCCTATCCCCTTATGATAGAGCGGTGCCATCGCTTGTGCGAGCTTAAAAAACACAGTTTTCATTGAGCACCACTCCTCCCGCAAAGGCTAGAAGCGTTACACGGGATGCATTTTTTAGGCTTGGCCTAAAAACCACAAAACCCAATAAAAATGCATGGAAATGCAAAATTTAAACCATAGAAATGAAGAGAAGGCTTTTAGCTCTTACTTGAAACTAATGGCTCAAAAAATGGACGGGTGACAACTCCACAATCTCCAGCTGAAATCTGCACACAAATTCTCCCAAATGCTCTCTAAGACTTGGTAAATGGTAAATGAATTGGTTTTTACTATTTACTTTGCCTTTTATAAAAGATTTTTAGGGTTATTATATTATTTTAAATATTTTTAAATCATTTTCATTTAGAATTCCCTTTCTATAGTTTATAAAAGTCAATTTTAAATATTTTTGGGGAACTAATGGCCTTTTAAAAGTTTTGCAGGGACATAAATGAACAGTATTGTCTATGGGTAAGTTTGTTTTTGGATTTTCAATAATTTCACAAAATGGAAAAATTCGTTGAGCATTCATTTTGACACTTTGATCATGCTCTTTAAACCTAGTATCAAATCTTTGAGTCATTTTTTCGCTTCTTTTTAGGCTCGTTAAACCCATTCAACGTGAAAAGAAACCCTAATGGAGTTTTCTTTAAACTCTTTTCGGACTCCCTAATGTTGATGTATTTGTAACTTCAGACTGTATTCACTTGTATATCTTATATTGTACCCTGATGTTACTATCGAGAGAATCATTTTTATTTCATTGTACCCCGATGTTCCTATTAGGAGAGTCATTAATATAATAAAATCATGTAAAGTCAATGAGGTTAACCTTACGTTGTAAGTCAAGGCAATAGTCCCCACAATCGAGTTGAGGTTAACCCTTTTTATTGATAAGGGGGGCAAAGTACCGACAATTGAGGGGCACTAGGGTTATTAGACTCTCATAGAGAAGTCAGCCCTGGTAAGTAATTGTCAAGTCGAAAACTAGTATAAATAGAGAGTGAGCCTCTCTATTTGTTACACACACTCACTCAACTGGGGCTCATGAATTAGAGAGTAAGTGTTGGCACAAGTGAGAGAGATTAGCTATCGGAGATTATCTTTATGTTTTCGGGTTTTACTTTTGCTATTGGTGCTCATTCTATCTCTGAGGAAGTTGCAGGGTTTTCTCCTTTATGGTTTCCCCGAGGAAATATTTTTGTGTCCATTGTCTCTTGTGATTGATTTCTCTGCATGTTATTCTCTCAAATAAGATCCTAAGATCATATTGCTTAAATGATAAAATATAACACCTAAATGTGAAAATATTTTCGAGCGAACTTGTCTTCTTCACACTCGTAAAAGTACTTGAAGAGTCGTCTTTCGGATGGTAGTTGATCTCTTTTTTCAGTTCGGATTGACTAGTTATGGAAAAGGACCCTTTGGAGTCTTCTTCCATTTTCATTTAGACTCTCTAAACATGAACAATATCGAGTTAACTTTCAATGGAATCGTTAAACTAAACACTGAGAGACCCTGTTTTGGGAATGAACCCCTCCTTTCTCAGGATCGTGAAATATATGAGAATGGACTTATCTTCGAATAAGATACAAGAAGTGTTTATTACCCTCTTTGGAATCGTAAAAATGAAAAGAGGCAATCATCAATCATGATGGGGAAATTGAGATAAGGGAATCAATTCATTTTGCAAATAAAATGGTAGTTAGTAGTCACCTTTGAACATGGCACTTGTCTGCATTTCATCCAGTCAATTGGGTATTCAGACAACTTCCAAGTTGATCCACTTTCAAGAGTCATGTCACTCCTTTGAGTCTTTCAAAGAATGCATTGTCCACCACTGCATTTTGTCCTGGAATCTCTCTGGTTTAGTCAATTCTACCAAGTCTTTGGTTGTGCCACCCGATGTTCAAAGGGAAGTTGAAAGTTTACCTATGTAATCAAAACAACCTTTTGTGTCGGTACCTTTTGAGTCAGTCCTATGGTTACATCATCTACAACATTACAAAACTTTGTTCCGAGTTTCCTGTTGTCGATGTGGGATTCATCACGGCCCTCCTTCAATGAGACTATTCTTGTCGACATAAGCTCATCATCCGGTAATTATTCTTAGAAACAAGTTTAGTACCTTGAGGTCTGTATACCTTAATGATAGATTCTCTCACTCTCGACACAGGTTCACATCATTGACCTTTGATCAATAGATTCGATTGAGTGTTCGACATCAAATCATCTATTCACACTTAGGAGATTGTACTAGGGTACCTTGGTAATCATTGACATCAATGTTGATCTCCCTCGTACTGGTTAATGGTTCACATCATTGATTGGTAATCAAGTGGTTTCTACCATGTTTGACATCAAATCATTGTAATCACATGGATAGAATCGTACTCTGTAGAAGACAAGGCGAAGACGCTAGGTATATGTTAAAAGCGCTCATTGCTTCCCTAGTGTTAGGTATAACTCCCGATTCAATTCATTACATAGACAAAAGCATTTATTTATACATTTCATAGGACAGTTGTGTTTCACCTTCCACCCAGCCTTTTCGGCTTCCTGACTATTCAGTTTTCTTTATTTATTTATTTACAATAATCCCTAACGGATTATACTCTAACAATCCCCCTCTTAATCCGAAGGGGTGTTCATAAGTCCGAGCATGTTTCTGAATCTTTCAAACTTTTCTCGTAC
>LPNX011172474.1:44451-180895 GCA_001517045.1 Pseudotsuga menziesii | reverse complement strand
ATCACAATGCAATATATCAGTCTCAGTATTCAGAATTTACACAGGCTCTCTTGATTTCGTAGGCAGCTCCACAGGTTCAGCAGCATTTCAAGAAGTAGACAGCAGCAATATTAACGTACTTCTTACAGCCTTCAACGCATATATCAGTATGATATATCAGTCAGTATAAACACAACATTCAAGAGTTTTTATACCACTTCTTACAGCCTTCAACGCGTATATCAGTATGATATACTAGTCAGCATAAACACAGTCAACAATTACAACGCATGGACTCATACAAGATGCATATACCTCCACGCTCTTGAATGGAGTCTTCCAAGTCACAGCCCTTTTTACTCAATGTAAATACAAAATACTTGTAAACTTTCACTTTACATCCACGCACATAAATTAGGGTTTGCAAAAATTAGGGTTTGTTTTCTCCACGCTATTTCAGCATTCAATGCAGTCTTCTCCATGCAGGTCGCAGCTCCACGCTGGTGTAGCAGGTCGCAGCTCCACGCTGGTCTTCATGCTTAGGCTGCAGTCTCTCCACGCAGCAGTCTCTCGCTGTCTTCAGCAGTCTAATATATTAGTGTGCAAAGGATATAAGTGCACAAATTATAGTTTGTGCAAAAATGAAGCACAAAACTATATACTTCTGCAAAATCAAGTGATTAGCAGTAGCTGGATGACTTCAACCTTCATGTGAATGAAGACATGTATGTCTTCATCCTTCTATCCTCGTTCTTCAACAGACTTGCAACGCCTTCACTCCTTAACAAAGAGGTCATCTCTCTTCAGACAATCGCAGCCACAAAGAGTTGTAGAAGGCCACCGTGCGAGGAAGAGGTTTCTGTGTCAGCAGCAGCAGCTTTTCTGCCTCAAAATCACAATCTCTGGCCAAAATCTGTCTCTTGTAACTTCTCCACCGGTCGCAGAAACCCTTGCCGCTGCAAATCCGACCGTTAGTCCTATCAAACTGACTATATTGCCATGAATACCGAGTATGATTACTTGTTCAAGTTGTTGCTGATTGACGCTTCAGGGGTGGGAAAATCGTGTCTTCTTCTCAGATTTGCGGATGACTCCTATTTGGAGAGCTACATCAGCACAATAGAAGTTGACTTTATGAATGTCTATGTTGTAGTTCTGGAAAGAGTTATTTCTCGGCCTTGTGATTTGAAAATACGGACAGTGGAACAGGATGAGAAGATGATTAAGCTTCAGATTTGGGATACTGCTGGTCAAGAGCGGTTCAGGACAATCACTAGCAGTTACTATCGTGGTGCACATGGGATTATTGTTGTATACGATGTGACAGATCAAGAGAGCTTCAACAATGTTAAGCAGTGGATGAATGAAATCATTCGGTACGCAGGTCTCCACGTTGTTCTTCATGGAGTATGCCCACAACGTGTCTATCTGGGCTGCGAGCCTTAAATTCAGAAGAGCTACGATGAGAAAAGGCGGCACTCAAAGATTGTATGGAGAATTTCAGAGACACTACAGACCAGATTCACCAATATCTGGTGGAAATGGTGAAAGGATAATCACAGCTCTGATATACTCAAACTCACGTAGCATAAGGAGGAGATCACAGAATAATATGGTCTCACGCAGAAGAATACTCATTCACCACATTCAAGGGATTAGGGTTACACTTCCAGAGTCTTCAACGCAGCAGTAGTCTCATGAGAATGAGAATAACGCATACAATGAATGCACTGGTAGGAGGGAAGAGTAGAGGGCAGACTGGAGGTTTGGCAATGCACTGGCAAGCATATAGGCTGCCAGGACTGAAATTTAACGGCAGGAGTTATGGCAGGAACCCGCTCTGATACCACTTGTTAGGTATAACTCCCAATTCAATTCATTACATAGCCAAAAGCATTTATTTATACATTTCATAGGACAGTTGTGTTTCACCTTCCGCCCAGGCTTTTCGGCTTCTTGACTATTCAGTTTTCTTTATTTATTTATTTACAATAATCCCTAACGGATTATATTCTAACACCTAGGTTACGACAGAGTATATTGTATGAGTCCTAGCATGGATCCACATTTGTATGGTCATGGTTGTGCTCAAATTTGTGTTCATTTTGAGATAGATCTATAGTGTATGTCTGGTAGCTATGTCCAACTTTGAGTCCTCTATCACATGGATCTATGCTGTATTCTAGTAGCCATGTTTTATCATCTCTCTCATGGACCTACCTTGTATTGGTCTGCATCCATGATGAAGAGACAGTTGGTTATGAGTCAAAAATATTGATGTATTGCAGATGCATGGTTGATGATGATCTCCGATCAAGCGAATTCTTTCCTTGAAGTGATAAATTTCTCTTTCAAAGATCTCTCCTATCGTACCCTATATCCTCATGCTTTGGGGGCATTCTGTTACACATAAATCTCATCATCATCATGTGATGAGGTCCCAAACATGAGTTATTTCCCTAAATCCCAAACTGCGAAGTGAAATACTAGTTTAGACTTCAGTTTGAAAGACAAATGTCCAGCACCGCCTTTACCCTTAAGGCAAGGGGTGTTACCTTCTTCAGTAACTCCTACCATCTCTTGATAGTATGTGGTGCCACCACTTATTCCCCTTGTTAAAATCAGGGTTCTACCCTATCACTGCTCTGTCATAATGGAAGAAAAGTGGTGCCTGAGGTAAAAAGTGAAAAAGAGAAGATTCCACAAAGCTTCTCGAAGGAATACTTCATGGCACCCTCATCTCCACTCCTAAGGATCACTTGGACTCGAGATCCATCCTTTTGGGATATCCCTTCCACCTCACCCACCATTCACTCAACCATCCCTATCCTTCCAAGGCCTATAAAACCAGGCTTATACCCCATGGTTGAGAGAGCGAAAAGTTATGCTATTTGCATTGAGGTTCTGGCCAAATCAGTAGGGTTAGCATAGAAGGAGCAAGTTGGAGATTTTGGGGACAAGGCATTGGCATGTGAAGGAGCATCACAACACTAAGGAAAATGTTGTAAGATTTCTTCTTCATATTTAATGCAAAGCTGGCTCCTTTCCCGTAAGATATGTTATGTTGTAATCATGTATTTTACTGTTGGATTCCTTAGTCACTGACATAGAATTGTGGATTATATTCTGGTGCTTTTGATCTCGTTTGCTTGTTTCATGTGATTGTGCAGGTATGTCCGTGAAGAGCCATCACCAGAGGAAACAACTACATCACTCTATCAAAGGACTCTTTCCAGATCTTCACAACTTCTAGGGGAAGTATTCCATCTCTGTTGTAACTCATTTGTTCTAGATCTAAACCATTCATACTAGAGGAACAACTCTTGTCCACAAGAGGTGCATTTTTCATAGCAATATTCCATACCCTTTATATGCTAAATATTGTTCACCTTCTGTTGCACAAATGGCCACAATTCTCCAATCAAACTTAGATGATGAGATCATGGTCGTTCACGACAAAATCACACATGCCCATACATGTATAAATTCCCCATGCACAAAAATATCAAGATCTAATGATATGGTGGACATGGTTCGGTATTATTCATTTACAACAACCCCCATTATATTAAACTACGATAATATCCCCATGTGCAAACAATCTAGATCCATTGATCCTAGCTTGATCAATATTAGCAATTCATAAGAGGACCCCCGGGATAAGGTATGCACACTTCCTATTTGCAAAAATGGTCAAGATAATGTGATGTAAATTGCATGGTAAAATAACAGTAATTTGCAAGAATACCTTCGTGATAAACATCACATGCTTAAATTTGCATGAATGACGCATATATAATGAAGGAACTTTCTCAATGAACTTAAGCCATTCACAACGAGACCCCTTCGGTTATGCTATGGTCATGTCGCTATATGAGAATGATATAGATATTATTGTGAAACAAGATTGATCAATTAGGTCATCCATGGAGGATTCCCTTCTAATAAATTTTGATAATGTTCAACTGCATGCATGGCTCAAATTTAAATATTCGATATACTTGATGAAAACTAGGTTGTTTGCGGCATTGATTGACTTATTCCTTTCCTACATGGATGCCACCCATGCATATGGCTCTTGTTTGAAAATGCCAGCTGTACACCCAATCCATGTGGCTCTTCCATGTCATACACTTGTCCACTTGGAATTGATGGGGATCACATCATTTTTTCCCAATTTTTTATTTTTTCATAAATATGTAAATTTTTAATTTTCCAATAGGTGGGTAATACAAAATTACACCTGTCGTTTTTTTTCCATTAGTTGATAGAACTGCTAATTTTGGGCATTGGTTTGAATTTCACCAAAAAATTCTTAGGTCTAAAATCTCCTAATACCAATTCTTACCATTAGATCTATACTAGCTACTATGCTAGATATAAAATTAACATTTGTAATTCAATACCATGAATAATGTCGTAGGTATTTTGCCAAATAGTTTGCTTGCAAACTATATTTTTAACTCAATTTTTAACAGTGGCAAGTGAATTGTTATGAACCAATATCCTTAAGTCTGCTTAAGATCATGAGAGTACACACCATGTACACAAATGTAAACATGGTGTTAGGATTAAATAATCCTCGCTTGTCCATATATAATCTATTTGATAATCTTTCCTAACTTAGGAGTCATTTGGATGAGTTTTGTGCCATTGGTGCCACTAGTTCCATTGGTGCCACTAGTGCTATTTGGTGCCATCGATGGCAATCCATACATTCTAGGAGCCACTCTGAGTGCCACCAGCAACCTCCATCAGTTGGTTGTGGTACTATAGGAAGTTATGCTGAGTCAACCTTCAGTTACAATCAGTTAGATCACTCTCATTTAGTCTAGCGCCAGTTTTGCATGCATGCATGGGGAGTGGCTCATTTTTCCACCTACCCTAGCTGTGAACTGATTGTAAACCAATTTAGACATAAGGAGTTAGACTAGTTTCTCCCATGGAATGGTTTAGACACACTGCATTTTCCATCCAGTCAGGTTTAGTTGGTAGATTCAAATATTATCAACATGATTCAAATTATCCTTATTGTAACACCATTATATCACTACTGGACTAATGAACAATAATGTTGTAATTAACTGATCAATTCTTATCATATTTGTCTCAGATTTGTCTTGTTCAGTGTACATTGTTCTTGATATTCCATTGCATCATCCTAATTCTCAATTGCTCTCATTTTCCTAAAGATCATTGGTTCACAAATTTAGCATGGTATCAGAGCCTTGTTCATGCTAACAACAAGTCTTATCTGATCTCCATTATACACTAGAAGCAAATGAGTTTCCACATAAATCTTGGAATGATATCCTTTCTCCCTCTAGATTTTGTCCAAAGAAATCTATCTAAGCATGACAGACTCTGAGAAAGTGTACATGTCGAGGTGGAAAGGCTTGAAACTGACATGATTGCAAATTGAATTGGTTTTTTCAGTGTTATTTGCAGTTATCTACATAGATTCTTGAGGAATTGATTGTTTAGCATATAGAAAGGTGGATTCTTCAGCTCTCATACCCCCAACCCTTACACCCTTCAACTACTATGATTGGAGGAAATATATGCAGGTAGCCTTGCACAAGCTTGGTCTGTTTAGGATGACAATGGGTAGAGAAATTGTGCCCCAACAGTATGTTGACAAGAACAAATTTTTGAATCATATTGATGATGCCTTCGACTTCATGTGCACTCATATATCTTGGGATATTTTGTTCCACCTTCAGGGACTAAGGACTCCGAAGGAATCTTGGGATAAGCTTGAATCTTTGTTTTGAAAACAAGTTGAGCTTCGAGGGAATATTTTGGAGAATGAGTTCATTTCTCTATAGCCCAACAATTTTGAATCTATTAAGAAATTCTTCAAAAAATGCATGTCACTAGTACTGCAATCCAAAAAATGTGGATTAGAGAGGAAATATTAGTAGCTTGTGCTGTCAGTACTGATAAATATTGGCTCTTACTACTTAGTCTTTGTCTCTACATTCCATTCCAGAAGAACTTCCATCCCTAATTGGAAGATTCCTTCTCTAGATGCTTTTGCTGAGTCCTTAATACAAGATCAATATAATTTGGTTCAAATGGGAGCGATTCAAATCTCCAAGAATCAAGTACTCTTGAAGACATAATAAAAAAATGCGAAATAAAGAGGGAAGCACAAAAGGAAGGAGACCAAAAAAACTGATTCAAATCAAAGGAGAATCATAGATATTTTGATGGAGCTGTCTTGAGTTCCGGGAAAAGAAGAATTTCGAGAAGGCTAAGTGTCCATATTGTATGAGAGGATTTCATCCATAGAGCCAATGCATGAAGAAGACAATCGACCAACTGTCAACACTCCTTGAACATAACAATATTGCAATTCCACAAAGAGTAAATAATTTTGATGTTGGACAATCGACATAATATCATTAGAGATGCCATGCCTCACTCGGTCGAAATATTACTTGCTAGATTCTGGAGAATCCAACCACATGGTTTCCTCCAGGGAATCCTTTAGCACTCTCAATATCTTAGGAATACCTAGTATTCATATGGGTGATGACTCTCAGATCCCAGCAGCAGGAAGAGGTTCTATTAAAATCCAACATGGAGTGTTCATAAAAGTACTCTATGTTCCCTCCTTTGCAACAAATTTGTTATCTATATACCAGATGACTCACAATGGCTCACCAAAGAAAGTGGTATTTGTCCCTGAATCAATAGAGATCACATATATATCAACTGGGAATAGCGAAAGGCCGTGTTGTAGAACATGCCTCCAAAGCATATGCATTTTCACAATTCATGCCATATTCAGATCCAATACAAACACAACTTACATTCGAAGCCGATAAAGGTATTAAAACTCCTTTACTTACATTTGAAAATATAGGTTTATTGTCTAATATTTCATATTCAAATTCAGATGAAGAGGAATATCAACATGATCTTGATACTGATCTTACACCTCAAGAGGATCTATATCTATATCCAACATCTATTTCATCTCAATAGCCTAAATGGGCCTAGAAGCTCATTAAAGAATTCAGGGATTTTGTTGGGAATCCATATGATAGAAGAAGAATGAGGTACCAGTATCAGACTAAGTATGTTGAACTGTCTCACACATATCCACTTCTCCCTAAGAGGTGCCTCATGATGTTGGGATCAGATCCTCAAATATTCAAAGAGGCTTTCCATGATCCAAGGTGGCAAGCAGTTATGGATGAGGAATTTGATTCGCTACAAGACAAAAAAACTTGGGAACTTGTATCCTTACCTCCAGGGAGCATTAGAGGAAATTTCAACTCAAAATGAGCCTTTTAACTTTAACTCAAATTCCATGTCATCATGTGTTAGCCAATGAAATTGATTTAAATTTGAAATACCATATAGTTCTTAAACACTTTTTTAATATAAATTTGGGGATAGGTATCATAAAAAAACTACTTTTTTTGTTTGTATTTTCGACATATCTCCCCGTCTTTTTACTCAAATTTCGATCGGGAGAGTTTGTTGGATGCGTAATTAAATTCTACATCCAACGAGTACCCACTCGGCATACTTTTGATGGACCCCACTACCCCAAAAACAAGAAATACCTGAAAAACGTGATGATGATGTCATCATCACGTTTTTTCAGGTATTTCTTGTTTTTGGGGTAGCGGGGTGTATGCCGAGTGGGTACTCGTTGGATGCAAAGTTTAATTCCACATCCAACGATCTCTCCTGATCAAAATTTGAGTAAAAACACGGGGATATATGTCGAAAATATAAACAAAAAAGTAGTTTTTTTCTTTTCTTCCTCCAAAATTAATAAATATTATTTTATTAATTTTTTTTAGGAGGCCCATTTTGAGTTGAAATTTCCTCTAATGAAACTAGTTTAGTGAAAATGGGTCTACAAGACAAAAATAGCCTTTGATGGAACCACAACCAAGTACAAGGCTCGATTGGTGGCCAAAGGATACTCACAAGTTCAAGGATTTGAGTATAATGAGACATTCGCTCCAGTAGCAAGAATGGAATCCATCAGAATTGTCTTGGCGGTTGCATCTTCAAAAAGGTGGGAGGTACATCACATGGATGTGAAAAGTGTCTTCCTCCATGGTGACTTGAAAGAGGAGATTTACATGAAACAACCCAAGGGGTACATTGAGGATTCTTCCTTCGTTTGCAAATTGATGAAATATTTCGATGGGATCAAACAAGCCCCAAGGGCATAGTATTCTAAAATGGATGCCTTCCTCATGTCACAAATATTTGAAAGATGCAAATCAGATTGCAATGTTTACATCAGGGTAATTTTAGGGGCGAAATTTCGCCAATTGGCTATTTTTTGGGTTTTTTTCAAAAAAAATTCACGATTTGTCATTTTTAGTGTTTAATTTCGCCTATATTGATATGAAATATGTTTTTTTATCATAATTTTTACCAAAATTTACACATTTCAGTGTTAATTTTATGTTTCATATTTAATATTCGCCTACCTATCTATAAACATGTTTTTTTCAATCCAAGACAATCACATAGAATACTATACTTAAGTATAATATGAGAATCCTTAAAAATTACCTTGCAGAAGAAAGAGGGATTCTTGCTATTGATTGTGCTATATCTGGATGACTTTCTCATTACTAGTAGCTCTGCTGTTGAATTGAGAAGCATCAAGTCAGCTCTGAACAAAGCATTCACTATGTCTGATCTGGGACTGTTGAGACAGTTCATTGGTCTCGAGGTAAGTCAAAAGACTTTGGGAATCATGATATCATAGTACAGATGCTCATTATACATGCTTAGGAGATTCCACATGGAATACTATAAAGCAACCCCTTTTCCCTTCCTATATGGCATCTGGTTAGAAGAAGGTGGTTCTACACCATTGGTAGATAGAACCCTTTTTTGACAGCTCATTGGGAGCCTTCTATACCTCACACATTTGAGACCAGATATATCCTATGGTGTGAGTGCTGCTGCTAGATACATGCAGGAGCCACATGAGCTACATTGGAAGGAAACAAAGTGTATCTTGCACTATGTGCAAGGTACTAGAGATTATGGGATCCATTATGCAGCTGGTGCACAACTTGATCTCATAGGATTCATAGATTTAGACTGGGTTGGAGATGGGAATGATAGAAAATCCACTTCAATATATGTGTTTATGTTGGGATCTGGGCCTATTTTTTGGTCCAGTAAGAAACAAGCAACATTTTCACTCTCTTCAGCAGAAGCATAGTATAGGGGGGCTATAAATGAAACTATTCAGGAACTTTGGCTGCATGGCATTTTGATAGAATTTGAGATTCACACTTCACCTTCAGTGGAAATCTATTGTGACAACTAGAGTACCATAAATATATCCAGTGATCTAGTCCAGAAGAAACAGACGAAGCACATTGAGGTTCACATGCATTATATTCGGGAACTAGTGCATGAAAAAACTATCACATTGCATTACTGCCCTATAGAGGAGCAAAATTGCATATATATTTACCAAGTCCTTCACATAAACGAGTTTTGTCTTTATCGGATCTCTTCTTAGTGCAAAGGATTGATTCATTGTTCCTGATTCACTTCTTTTTTGAAGGGGGGTTTTTCCCATGAGGTTTTCCCCATTTTCCTTAGTTTATTAAGCAGTTTTTATTTTTCATTAGATTGTATGGGTGACTTTTGGCCTAGTTCCCAGGGTCCAAAGTTCTCCAAGTTAGGATTCAGGGGGGTGTTAGGATTAAATAATCCTCCCTTATCCATATATGTCTATTTCATAATATTTCCTAACTTAGGATTCATTTGGATGACTTTGGTTCCACCATGACATTGGTGCCACTGGTGCCAATGGTGCCATTCATTCCACCAATGCCAATTCCTACATTCGAGGAGCCACTCCGAGTGCCACCAAAAACCTCCATAAGTTGGTTGTGGTAGGTAGGTAGTTATGCTGAGTCAAACTCCAGTTATAATCAATTAGATGACTTTCAGTTAGTCTAGCGCCAGTTTTGCATGCATGCATGGGGAGTGGCACCTTTTTCCACCTACACCAACTATTAACTGATTGTAAACTGGTTTAGAGATCGGGATTTAGACTAGTTTCTCCCATGCAGTTATTTATACACAGTGAATTATCCAGTCAGTTAGGTTTAGTTGGTAGATTCGAATCTTATCCACATGATTCAAATTCTCCTTATTGTAACACCATTGTATTACTGTTGGATTAATGAAGATTAATGTTGTAATTAACTAATCAATTCTTATCAGTTTTGTCTTGAATTTGCCTTATTGAGTGTAATTTGTTCTTGATATTCCACTGCATAACCTACTTCTCAATTGCTCTCATTTTCCTGTACATTAGTGGTTCACAAATTTAACACATGGAACACAACTCCAATATAGATAATATATATAAGTTACAAATAACTCCTTAAATAATAGGAGATCCTTCTCCAATTACCCCAATACATTTACATAATCATTTCATGTCTCTCAACAATGACTACATTACCCTTATACATACATACCCACTCATTGCACATGAGGCCCCTTCATTAGGATGACCCTATTACATATGTATTTAGCCCATATATTCCCCCCTTGGGTCATATTATATACATTTAACTCCATATATGCCCCTATTGGGTTAGATTATATACATTTAACCCCATATATGAATCCCCAAGAGTCATATCAGAGTACCCTCCAAAATCTTTATCCTCAAAGCTTTGCAATTAATGCCTTTACATGTGACACAACCAAGTAATATGATTTTATTATATTCTTTATTTCTTGTTTCCATTCATGATGATCCATCCATCCAAATTTGATTCCTTTTGGTCTCAATCCTTGATAGCAGGTTGTTGCATAATTTGATTCCATGTGTTGTGATTGTGAGTTCTCCAATTTATTGTAGTTTCTGGTATTTGACAATATCTTATTGGATAATAGTTTTATAATTCCTCGTTCCATGAATATTGTTGAGTATTTTTCCATCTTATTATTTGAAAACGTTACTGTATATCTTCTTGTCTTTCTTGGAAGCTTTCCTGGTAATGATGACGTCAATCTGGTTTCACAATTGAGGGCTTTTCTTGCTTCAACACACCCATATCACTAGTCATCTGTATAGAGATAATGGTGTCCTCTATCCTTTGTTCTTATTCTTTGACCACTTCCTCTTTTAAGATAATACCCTCATATTTGACTTGTACATATTCAAGTTGGATCCCAACTTCTTCCAATATTTTTTGGTTTCCTTCTATAATCTTGTCTCTCTTCTCCTTTTGAAGCTGCAATGTAATGCATGATTCATCAATTCTTGTTGTCCTTCTTCAATTTTGGATTGCATTTATTTTTTCATGGCATTTGTATTTAAAGATTCTTCATCCTTCTTTCAAATTTCCTCTTGAAGTCTTTTGGTAATATCTTCATCCAAGATTTTGTTTTTTTTCTTAATTTTGAACACACTTCTTTTCTCTTTCAATATTTTGATCTCATTCAATATCTTTCTATTATGATTTCCGAATCTGCATATTACTTCATCATTATTTTTTTATTCTTTCCCTAACTCGTCATTTTCCCATTCTTTTCATTTTTCAATTTATGAACCTCTTTACTAGGTGATTCATTAATGGTATGTATATTAGAAAACTTATTACCTTTCTTCTTGAGTTCCTCTTTTGTTTCTTTCATTCATCTCTTCCATTTTTGAGTCCTTGTCCCATCCTTTTGAGAATAGTTCTTCAAGTTCTTCCCATGTATCATTTAGTATAGTATTTACATTATGGATTTTCCACCACTTTTTAGATTCATTTTCAAGATAGAAACATGCCCTAACAGGTCTCAAGTCATTTTCGTTTATCACCCTCAACCATTCCTTTGAATTTATTAATCTTTATCTTCATCTCCATTAAATATATGTATTTTAATTTTTGTCATTTTTCTTATTTGAGGTCCAAACAAAACATTAAAAATATAACCTCAATATATTGAAAATAATATTAAAAATTGATAATTTGATTTTTCCAATATATTATCCCATGTTTCCTCTTTCTAATGGGTTTTGAATCACGTAAATAGGACCTTCCAGTCAACAGTTGTGCAAATTTCACAATAACATACCTTTAAAGACCCTATTGGGAGACCATTTGCTTAACGACCTTCCAACTGAAATAACTTTGCAACCCCCCCCCTCTGAGTATAAAAAATCATGATGTTGTATGCTTGTATGTATTCTTTGCAATACCATATGTTTGAATTAATTTTGATGTTCCAAGATAAAATTATGATAACTTTCCTAAAACTTGTTGTTTTTCCTATTAAGGAGAGTGATAATGTATGCCGTTCCACGTGTCCAATTTTTTTGTATATGATTCTAAAATTGTGACAAAAAATACTAAGGTACATCTTGTTTCTGACACATCAGGTATCACTCAATTCCGATCTCTCCAGCTCAGTATATAACAATTTTACCTCGAACACGTGTTTGAGACTAATTTTTTGTACTAGTCCAAAACTCTAACTTACATAGGGTATATATTTGCATCTATAATGAATCAAGACCTAAAATTTGTACCAAAATTATTAATTTCCATCTTATTTTTGATGCAACAAGTCTTAGTCAATTTTGATATTTTAAGCTTCGTATATGACCGTTTTATACGTAACACCTATTTGAGACTAAACAAAAACCCTAAATTTGATAGGGTATAATTTTGAACCTGTAATGAATCAATATCTGGAAAACATACCATAGATAGTTCGCTATGGATTTTGTAGGCCCTCAAGTTTCACTTTCTAAAACGTTCCAAAAAAGTTATGTAATGAATCAATATCTGGAAAACATACCATAGATAGTTCGCTATGGATTTTGTAGGCCCTCAAGTTTCACTTTCTAAAACGTTCCAAAAAAGTTATGACAAAAATTTCAAGATGACTAGTTTTTGAACTAGTCAAATACCCTTATTTATAAATACCCACTCATTACACATGAGGCCCCTTCATTAGGATGAGCATATTACATATGAATTTATCCCCATATATGCCCCCCTTAGGGCATTTTATATACATTTAACTCTATATATAACCCCCTAGGGTCATATCATGAACCCTCATAATTTTACCTCAATTACATCCAATATTTTGTTTCAAACATTCAAACAATCATTCATTCCTTCAATTACATTCCATAATTTTTTTTCCCCATTTGTTTTCTCTTCCACCTTTTGTCAAACACTTCAATTTCCACCTCAACTTATATTTGTAGCATCCAATTATGACCCATGCAACCTCATTGCTACAATATATGGATCTATCAAACCTCTATTTAGAAATTTAAAACATAATTTGTATTTAATATATCCCCATCCTATTCTTTTACACAATCATTTAATCAAATAGTTATCCAACCACTGTAGTTTTCCCCAAATTTGACCATGGGGTCATTTTGTCAAATACTTGACATGCAAATTGGAACTTATTCCCGTGCATCTAATTTTTATCCCATATAGTCCTAGTGCTACAACCCTAAAATATGCTACCAATCTGTCACATACCCATCGACCTCTTTCCACTATAGATACCACGTGGTACCCAATTCCACACATAAATTCTATCCTTGATACCAATTCCAAAATTTCCATCAACTAGATATTCCATTATATATATATATGTATGTATACACACACACACACACACATTATATACATATATATACATACACACACACAAACACACACACACACATATATATACATACATATATACATATGTATACATATGGATGTATATATGTGTGTGTGTGTGTGTGTGTGTGTGTGTGTGTGTGTGTATACATATATATGTATATCTGTATATATATACATGTATATAGCAGCCAACTATCTAAAATACCCATTCTAATTTATGCAACCATTCCTACTATGAAAGAAACTAATCCATGCTCAGTAGATTCATGCACATAGACATTTCTATAGATACTAGTTTAAACAAATACATATCAGAAATAAAAACGATGGAATCCATTCATTTACAATTGAGAAACTGATCTTTTATAGGTCCTCCAACTAGATACAAATGAATGACGTTCTTCCAAACCATAGGCACTTTGCCACACTAGCTATTTCTATGAAAGAGGCCACTCCAAGTTGGGACCATCAATCCACAAGGGTGAATATTTATCAATTTCTCCACTCAACCATAATCACACAACCTTCTGGTGTAAAAACCCACTCCATATCTATCCTAATCCTCTTAATGTCACCCCCCATAATCCTGCACAAACAGAAGGAATGTGACCCCATTCTCTGCACTAAAGTCCCCCAGGATGTACCCATTCCCTTCTAGTGCTACAACATAGGACGCCTAAGGAGTCTCTATGGACATAATCTAGGGAACTAAGTTGTAGGATAGGTTCCACTAACAAGGGCACAAATCTCACAAGCACTAGTTTCACAAGGTAATTGGTATGAGTGGTTATGATACCTATGGTTCTCTTCCTTTGGGTAACAACATAACTGATGATGAAAATTATGGACATAATGAATACTCTCTACTGAATTCCTAAAATTTTGTATGCATGTTGAGAACTGACCATGGCACTTATGACAAGCCTGCTTTACCCCTCTTAATCCTAACCAAGGATGATTAGTGATTTAATTTGAATTAACCCATCTTCATAAACATGGATTTTGGGACCTTAGGATATGATCTCTCTTTAAGGTTTTATACAAGGATAATGACTTAAATTAATAAGTAACTAGGTCATTACCCCCTTAGACCCTCTTTTAATTCCCCCTCTTATGGAATCATATACCCCCAAATATTCTTCATCCTTCTTCATCTAGAGATTTTATATTAATAATCAAACACATATATAAAACATCATCGATCATCCTATACCATTTTTGTTCAGCTTCTATCCTTTGGATAATTACATCATATTTACATCATGGAGTGAAAACAAGTGTTACAAGACACCCTTATTTGATATGAGTATAACCCACATCTAGAAGCAAAAAAAACCATTTATAAGTCGTCATGTTCATATTAAGTCAATATAAAAAATATAATTTATTATTGATGACATCACGCAACTAATTACCACCTTTTTACACAATGGATATGATGGGGTACTCAACTAACCAACTTTGGTGAACCAATCTACTTTGGTACTAAGCTATCACACAACCGATAGCCTCAATTTCCCCTTTAGAGATCACGAGGTATTCTCAACCTAGATTAAATCCATCAAATTCATGTTTATGATACCAAGATTAAATATGTATGCTAAATTGAACATTTTATAGTGGAAACATAATGCATAAATACATAGCATACAAATAACCAATTAACTATATTAATTATGCAATGCAAACATGCCACAATCAAGAAAAAAAATCAGTTTTACCATGCACATATATTCATTCAATTAAGTGAGTGTAATGGAGAATAAACATGACATTTCACAACAAACACTTATCTTTGAATATTACCCTCAAAACTAGTTGTGGGTGAAAGATGTTTGACCCAGCCTTGGGCTCTCCATTAAGCCTTGTATATCTTTGACAAAGGCCACCCTCGAGTCGGGACTATCATTCCATGAGGGGTGAATTTTCCTCTTCACTTTTCCAAATGATTCACACTCAACCCAAATCACTACTCCACCCAAGGGAACCTATCCTATACCCAAGTGGTGTAGAAAACACCCTCCATAGTTGAAACCAACCTTTCACTCATTCCCCATCATCTTGCGCAATATCAGGGATGATACCCTTTCTTTTCTCTGTAGTTCCTTAGGATGTCTCCATCACCTTATGATGCTCTAGCACAAGCTAGCCAGTAAGTCTTCATGACAAGGATCTAGGGATGTCACACTATAGGTAAACGTTTCCTAGATTTTGGGCACAAGGGCAAGCAATAGTTTATCAAGGTAACTAGGTATCCATTTAATAGGGTGGACTCGGGTGACATACATAATAGATTAAATATTAACTTGAGAAACAATGATCCCTCATTCAATTCTCCCACATGAGAGTGACCATGCTACAATAATACAAAATAATTGAATGATATAGAATGATCTCCAGATAATTCTAAAATGCTCTTAGTAGAATCAGAGTGGTAGAATGCTAGAATCCTCTCCCAACAGATGAATTCCCATAAGCTATATGTTTTTCATGATCATGACAAGTGGCATGGTACAAATCCGACTTACAAAACTCCTTAATCCCCAATTAGGCTAGGGATTATACAAGGGTTAATGGATAACAATCAAGACTTATGATGACTAGGTGACTATGGTCACCCCCCTAGACCTCCCTTACATTCTCTCTCTCATGGAATCATAAGCCCACCCATCCTAATTTCATTCTTCTTCCCCTAGCAATTGTCAATGGATTTTATATCGGGATCATCAAACTATTTTTTATGTATACTTGGTCATCTAGACCCTAGCATAAGGTTTCAAGCCTCATCATCATGTACAGTTTACATATTTACATTTCGAGGGAAAAATAGGGCATTGCATTCCTCTCCTTCTTAATTTATGCATTGTCCTTGGTGCATATAAAAAATTTATACAATATTAACATCACAAATTTTCAACTAGTTGTAGGTATGCCTCCTGCATAGGATCCTCCTGCTCCCATGTTTCTTCTTTAGGATATAAGGCATCCATTTTACCTTTACCCACCCTATCTCTCCATTCCATAGCAATGCATATTTCTAATTGAGGATACACACTGGCTGCACTAGAACATTTCTTATCAATTCTACCTAAATCACCGACTAATCAATGATGTGGTTAGGATCAGGAGCATATTCTTTCAATAAAAACACATGAAAAATATTGTGCACATGAATGCAAGCATGTAATGCAAGTGCATATCTAACGGGTCCTATCCCATCCAATATCATGAATGACCCACATAATCTATGTGCTAGCTTAGGATAAATTCTGAGCTTCAATGGGATCTTGTTTAGCTTGGATTTCATATATACATGATTCCCCACTTGAAAGGCTATGTATACTCTACGTTTATATGCATAACTTTTCTTCTTGTCCTATACTGCTTTTAGATTTTGCCTAATCTTTACAATTTTCTCTTCCATTTCCTTAAGTAGTTCTTGCCCAACTACTACTCTATTTGTTGGATTATTGTAATTGGTTGGAGCATTCCATTTTCTTTGATACATAGCTTCAGATGTGCTTATTTTCCAGGAAGCTTGATATCCATTATTGTAGGAAAATCCCAATAAGTGTAGATAACTTTTTGATTTAGATGGTTGAACTATCACATACAACCTCAACATATATTCAATGAATTTATTTACCCTCTCACTCTTCCCCTTATCCAGTGGGTGGTATGTTGCATTCAAATTCAGATTTGTATCAAGAACTTTAAGCAATCATTTCCAAAAAAATGTGGTAAGCTTTGGATCTCTATTTGACAATCTCGCCTTAGGTATCCCATGAAACTGGTAATTTCCTTCATGTAAATTTATGCTATATTAGAATCCTTATAATTTGAATTTATAAGAATAAATTGATCTACCTTTTTCAACTTATCTACCAATACCATGATTGAATCATGCTTCTTTACTATCCCGTGCAACATGGCGACAAAATCTATGGTCACCGCATCCCATTTCCATTATAGAATTTGTAATGGATGTAGAAAACCTATTAGATTTCCATTCTTAACCTTTACCTTCTAGAATTCTATACATATTTCTATTAGTAAGCAATATCATTTTTCATTCTTCGCTAGAAATATTGATGCCTTACTTCTGCAGTGGTTTTTTGATATATAGGATTCCTTTCATAAGGAACTTTATGCATATAATCCATTGTCAAATTCCTTAAATCAACAAAATAGTATCATATATATTTAATATATAGAATAAGTACATACTCTTTCTATATGTACCCTTCATGCATCTCCAGTACATTGTCCTACTGCAAACCATCCTTTTACATGATGGTAATGATCATCTAATACACCATCCTAAAGAATTATCCTTAAATCAAAATTTCCCATTCTAATATATGTATGATGCATGGAATGTATCCTTCTATTGAGTGAATCAACAAAATCATTCTCTTTCCCTTTATGGTGTTTGATTTCAAAATAAAACTCATAGAAAAATTCCACCCATCTAGTTTTCCTTGCATTCAGAGTATGCTCCTCAAACAAGTACTTCAGTTCACTGTGATCTATCGTTGATTCCATTTTTCTCCCATGATATAATGTCTCCACATTTTTAAGGCATGCACTTAAAAAACTAACATGAAGTCATGTGTGGCATAATTTTTTTCATGTTCCTTCAGTTTCCCGGACTCATAACAAATCACATGCCCATTCTTCCTGAGCACTCCACCAATTCCTTCCTTCGAGACATCTGTGCAAACTAAAAAATCCTCATTTGGATTTGCATTCTTGAGAACTAGTGCACTTTTGAGAAAATTCCTCAACTACTAGAAACATTGTGGCATCCAATAAAAATAGAACCCTTTGTTCTACAAAGAGGTAATTGGATGTGCCACTTCTAAAAATCCTTTAATAAACCTTCTATAGTATCCAAACAACCCCATGAATTATTGTACCTAATATACATTCTTGGGTATGTTCCAACTCATAATTCCTTTAATCGTTTCAGGATACATTGCTATCCCTTCTTCCTATGATCTTGCTTATTTTTATCCTTGTCCATAAAAAAATTCTAATAACAAACTTTTACTTTGTCTTGCTCATACATTTTCTTAGCCTTTCTAGTTTCCTCCTCAATATTATTGGGCTCTTCAATTTGAAGATTGTTCCTATAAAAGGAAGGAAACCCACTTAGAAATATATGTATCTTCACTTTCTAATCCTTGAGAAAACCAACATATCTCAAAAACTATATAAACTTCCTTTCATACTCCTCCATGCTCATATTTCCAAGCTTGAGTTCAAAGAAATCCTTCATCTTCTTCTCATAATAATTTTAGACAAGTACTTTTGCGGAAAGTACATCTTGAATTGTCTCCAGGAAATATTCCTTTCATTGAAATGATTAAATTGCACTAGATGATCCCACCACATGGAATATTTTTCGTTCGATTGCATATTGTAGTCTTGTATTCGATATTTGAATGAAGGTATTTCCTCATACCCAATGAACAAGCTCCATCTTTGTCACCCTTCTTGTTATCACCATCAAATGAATATGGTTTGATCTTTCTTAGTTTTCCTTGCAGTTCATCTTCCACATGCCTTTGTTATGATATCTAATTGGATATAATTCTATATTGTTTCTGAATTATTCAAAAGAATAAGACCTTTTGTCTCCCTGAGTTGAACCATAGAGATGTCTATGACTCCTTGTGGCACCATAAGAGTACTCAACTTATTTATGAGACCTCCTCTTAGCATGTTCCCTTTCCTCCTCCTAGAGTGAATCTGAACCAATTTGTACCTTGATTTGCAATTAGTTGATATTCTGCAATACCTAGTCATCTATATAGTTTCTTCTTCCATTGAACTCTTAACATCCTTTTATGATAAACTCTACAACTCTGCATTTTCCTTCTTAAACTTCTCAAGGTCTCCAACAATTCTACTAGTTCATTACTGAATCTATTCCCATTAGAGTGACTGTCTTCATTTCCTATACTAATGTGCTTTCCTATGGCTTCATTTTCATGACTGTATAGAGGGTCTTTATCCCCAAATCTGTCTCTATATTTTTTCACTGCTCTTCAAGTTGTGCTTGAGTTTGACTACAACTTGGAATCCTGTAACCTGTAGTATGCAATGTGTTCATAACAAGAAACTATTAGACATATTAATTAAAATTTCATTAATAAAACCACTATAATGAACAATCATTATGGAATTTTCATTCATTGACCCTGTCAACGAAGGTCCAGGATATCTATCACTGTCAATTATCCCTTTAATTTCCAAAAAGAAAAGATTTTTAACCCTCGGTCAATGCTTCATGCTTGACCCCATTTTTATTTCTTAAGTATTTTTCTCATCATTTTGAAGAAAAATAGGCTCTTGAATTGAGATCACATGACTATTAATTAATCCCAACTCACAAAGGACTATCAACTTTAGCTTATTTCCTTCTCAATTTTCCTCAATTTTTCACTAAATTGATGGAATATTTTATTCTTTATAAATTGATGATGTGACACCTCAATGATGTGGAATGTCAATTGGTTGAGTCTTACATAACCACCACTAGAACCTTCCATGTCATATGGAATTTTAAACTAAAATGTAAATTTTCCTTGAAAACTATAATGATTAGGTCATATATATCCTCCCATTAAATCTCCACCATTGTGCAAGATCACCCATCCGATGGTTAAATAGAAAAACCTTCCTATGAACTTTGTACTAGATTAACCCTTGCAAATTTCATCTTTTAATGTAATCCATTCATGCATATGTACTTGTTTGACAATTAATACAAAATAGATACTACATTTGGGGTCCCAATTTGACATTTAGATTGATGTTTAATGAAAATATAAATTTCCAAATTCAAACTAAAGTCAAGTGGGATGAAAACTGGAAAAAACTGATGAGGTTTTTATTGCATCTTGATTAGGCAATGTTACGAGGCAAGCATAACTTAAGTTATACTCAGGAGCATTGTTTAAGATATGAAAATCGACACTGAAAAGCGTAGCTTAAGTTATGCTCCATAATGCCTCTTAAGCTATGTTTTCCACATAACGTCACTTAAGGGATACACATACTATATTTAGGGAGTCAAAATTATTTGAAATTATGAGTGGTATCACTCTAACCATATGTGCTTGTGATATAAATTTTGTGTCTTGCTACATAAGGTTGCTACTTAATCATAAGGTTGCATTGCTACAACCATCTAATCCACTTCTTGTAACAAACATTTTCATTTTTCTCCATGCTTGGAGGATTTATGGACGATTATGGTCATTTTGAATGGTGATCTCTTCTCGAAGAAAATAATATTGTTAGTTGTTCATTTCCTGAACCAATGTGTGCATCTCTCAATTGTAACGTCCTCGACCCTCCGACCGATGAAGAGAATGCTACGATACATCAAATCATCTGGGCATCTAGCCCAACGAACATGAACATACATATATGTAATACTGAAGCATGATACTTAAAACATCAAACATATTACGAGGCATAATCATTCATATACACAACAGAAGCAAAATATATCAATCAACACTCATGCATATACAGATCAACATTTAACATGTATATCATCATTCATTCATCAATGGTAATTATAATTGCAGACACAAGTTAGGTAAGAATACTTATCTTATAGAGAAATTGTTCCGCAACCAGCTATGTCGCTGCAACGTTCCACCCAACCATAGGACCGTGTGCTCTTTAATCTCTCAGCAACGCTGCCACCCCAGAGACGGGCATGATTCCCCAAGGAATAAGGAACTAACAGGCTTACACATAACCAAGGATAACAACAACACAAGGGTACACAGTTTAGCCAAGCCAACACAGTTGGGTTTATCAGGCAAACAATAGATCAGCCAAGCCAACAAAGTTGGGTTTATTAGGCCATCCAGGAGCTGGGAAAGGCTAAATGCTAAGCTGGTGAGCTCATTGAAGAGTTGTAGACACCAACACCAGAGCCAGTCTGGCTTCTAGAACACCCACACACACCACAAGGAAATCAGTCCCTTCTCTGCAATGCAGTCCCTCAGCCCCTGATCTCCCTTCCAATGCTATTCAGGGGTTGTGGAGAAGAAATCCAGCTCAGTAGCTCTATCTGTGTGGTTCTCACCCCACCAGGTTTATCAAGCACCTCAAGCCCTCATTCACCACTCCAATGTAGTTCGAAGACAAAACCACTGCATGGAAGCAGCCAACAGCTATTGAATCTTTTACAGGGGAAAAACACAGTTAACCAATCGTGGCAAATAACAGCCCACGGGAAACCCTTCCCACAACACATGATTCTTCATGCAGTCGCTGGATAAATTTACATAGACCAAAAAATGGGAAAAAGGAACATACTCCCAATCTCCGCGTGAGGGACAAGGATGCAACCCATAGAACTATTGATGCAATCACAGCCGCGACTTAACGATGGAAAATAGAACAATGTACAGTCTGAAATTGGTGGGAAGCAGATACCAAAAAACTACGCAAACATGAGGGATGAACACCATAGACTAGCAATCCGTGAGAAGGAAGGAAGGCGAACCCACAAACAATGAATTGGGGATCTTTTAACTCAGTCCGCGTGAAGAAACTGAACAGACTCACGATTTGGTTAGTGGGAAGACCATCCGCATGTCGTGGAGAGTGAGAGCAGGTGTGGGCGTGGTCTTTCTACCAGCAAATCGCTGCCCCAACTAACAATGGAAAACTAAGGTGGTGGTGAGCAAAGGAGAGTGGTGACACATGGCTCTTCCCCCATGACTCAATGTTCAACATCCCCCCTTCCTTATCCCTAGGAATCATGACCCTTCTCAATTGAGTTGTAGTGAACATAGCTGGTTGGGTTATTTAATTAAAATGCACATTTACATGATGTCATATTTTAATATATGCCGTATGTCCCAATATACCATCGGTGACCATTCCAATCCGAAACATAACATAACTAAATCGATGGTGGGGGCTTTTCCCTTAGCTCCGCACCATGATTATTTACAATATATGTATCATGTATATTTAAAGAAAATGGGGTTAAAACCAAGGTATTGCATTCCCCTCCGCCTTCAATAGCACTGTGCTCAGTGCTTTTACAAAATTTGAACAAAATGCTACACTGGTATTGCTTCAGTGTTCCGCATAATTGAACAAAAATGGATGTGCCAATCGCATGGCATCCTCCAGCTCCCACGTAACCTCTTCAGGTCCGTACTGCTCCCATTACACCTTTAACTGCCCTATGGCTCAATTTCGGAGCATTGTGACCTCCCCGTCGAGGATGCGCATTGGCTCGATTTGGAAATCTCCCTCAGGTTCCACCTGAATCACATCCCAATTTATCACATGGTTAGGATCATGTACATATTTCTTAAGAAAAGAAACATGAAAAACATTATGAGCTCTAGTACTAGCAGGAAATGCAAGTCTATATGCAGCTGGCCCTATTCTTTTAAGCACTTAAAATGGCCCACTGTATCTAGGTGACAACTTGGCACAACTTCCAATCTTCAAGGAAATTTTCTTTGCTTTCACTTTGAGGTAAACATGATCCCCAACACTGAACTCTCTGTTCATCCTATGCTTATCTGCATAGCTTTTCTGTCTGTCATGTGCTTCCTTTAGATTCTGCCTAATATTTATAACCTCTTGCTCCATTTCCTTGAGCAATTCTGGTCCAAGCACAACTCTGTTCACTAGGTTATCCCAAGTCACTGGTGTCCTACACCTTCTTCCATACAAAGCTTCATATGGACTCATCCCCAAGGATGCTTACTGTCCATTATTGTAAGCAAAATATACCAACTGTAAGTAATCTTCCTACTTGGTTGGTTTGTCCATCACATACATGTGAAGCATATCTTCAAGCACCTGATTAACTCTTTATGTCTGCCCATCTTTCTGAGGATGGTAGGCAGTGCTGAAGTTTAGCTTTGTACCCAAATCTGCAAACAACCCTTTCCAAAAATTGGAAGTGAACTTGACATCCCTGTCAAAAACTATTGCCTTCGACAATCCATGCAATTTGAAAATATCCTTCATGAAGATCTTTGGAATGTCATCAGTCTTATGCGTAGACTTCACTGGTATAAAATGTGCTGCTTTTGTCAACTTGTCTACCACAACCATGATGGAATCATGTTGTCTCCAAGTCATCGGCAATCCTGTAATAAAATCCATGGAAATAACTTCCCATTTCCATTCCGGAACTGGCAAAGGCTGCAATAAACCTGCTGGGTGTTGATGCTCAACCTTTACCTGTTGACATTTCAAGCACCTTGAAATGTATTCAGCCATGTCCTTTTTCATTCCTGGCCAAAAGTACGGCTTCCTAGCTGTAGCAATTGTCTTCTGATATCCTCGATGACCAGAATACAAAGCTTGATGGATTTCATCCATAACAACTCTCCTCAAATATTCTACACTCGGAATATAAATTCTGCCTTTATAAGTAAGAAGTCCATCTTCTTCCAATTTATATCCTTCATACTTCTTCTCAAGACTTTGCTGCTGCAATTTGTCTTTTACCTGCTCATACAATTAATCTCCAGCAATGTGATTAACAATCTGCTGCCTCAAATCTGACTGGAAAATACTAAGAGATGCCACATGCATTTCCTGCACCTTCCTGC
This sequence comes from Pseudotsuga menziesii, assembly GCA_001517045.1. NCBI lineage: Eukaryota > Viridiplantae > Streptophyta > Pinopsida > Pinales > Pinaceae > Pseudotsuga > Pseudotsuga menziesii. The sequence goes on along the minus strand of LPNX011172474.1, from coordinate 156,639 downwards.
TAAGTGCATCAACTAGCTTATTCTCTTTCCCCTTTATGTGCTTGATTTCAAAATCAAACTCACACAAAAATTCCAGCCATCTCGCTTTCCTAGCATTTAGAGTAGGCTGATCAAATAGATACTTCAGACCATAATGGTCTATCCCGAGTTCAAATCTTCTACCCATCAAGTAATGCCTCCACATCTTGAGAGCATGTACTATGGCTGCAAGCTCAAGATCATGAGTGGCATAGTTCCTCTCATGCTCCTTCAACTTTCTTGACTCATAACATATCACGTGGTTGTCCTGCATAAGGACTCCTCCAAGCCCTTGTCCGCATGCATCATTACACACCACATAATATTTCTCTGGATCTACAACTTTCAATACTGGTGCACTAGTGAGAAGATTCTTCAATAGCTGGAAGCTTTCTTCACACTTCGAAGTCCATTCAAACTTTGTCCCCTTCTTCTGCAAAGAAGTGATGGCATGTGCAACCTTGGAAAATCCTTCAATGAATCTCCTGTAGTATCCTGCAAGTCCCATAAAAGATCTTACATCCATCACATTTCTTGGAGTAGGCCAATTCATAATGGCTTCAATCTTTTCAGGGTCCACAAATATACCCTCTTCTGAGACAATGTGACCCAAGTACTGAATTCTATCCCTGTATAAGTCACACTTGCTCAGTTTTGCATACAACTGATGTTCCTTGAGCACTTGCAATGTCACTCTCAAATTCTCTTCATGCTCCTTCTCATTCTTGGAATAAACAAGAACAAACTTGTCCAAATACTTACTGAAGACGTTATTCATAAGGCACATAAATGTAGCTGGTGCATTTGTGAGACCAAATGGTACCACTACAAACTCATAATGTCCATACCTTGTCTTGAAGGATGTCTTATGAATGTCTTCGTCCTTGATTCTCACCTGATGGTAACCAGACCTCAAGTCAATCTTGGAAAACACCTTTGCTCCTCTCATTTGATCAAAGAGGTCATCAATCCTAGACAAAGGATATTTGTTCTTTACATTAACCTTGTTCAACTATCTGTAATCAATACATAACTTGAGTGTACCATCTTTCTTCTTTACAAACAAAAATGGTGCTCCCCAAGGAGACACACTCGGTCGAACATACTTCTTGGACACTGGTGCTGCTCCTGGCACAATTTCAATGGTGAAATCAATGCCCCTATTTGGAGGAAGTCCTGGAATCTCATCAGGAAACACATCCCTGAATTCCTGTAACACCTGATAGTCCTCCAACCTAGGAATTTCATCTCTTGTTGGTTCCAAAATATGAGCTGCATACAATTGGCAACCTTTCCTACAGAACTTCTTCAACTGAATTTTTGAAACCTGTCTTACTGAAATTACATTCGAAATACCTTTCACAACTACCGGGTTTCCTTCTTCATCCATGCATTCAAAAGACTTATTATAACAGTCAAGCTTCACTCAGTGAGCTTCTAACCAATCCATTCCATTGAGAAAATAATAGGAACCAAGCGGTAGAATATTCAGATCTACACAAGTGTTGAATCCATTAATGACCAATGGAAATTTCTCTATCACTTCTCTGACCTTTCTCTTAGTCCCAGTGGCTAGCTGAACTAGCCAAGATTTTCCATGCTTTACCTCCTTAAAAGCACAAATATCCACTACTCTAGGAGTAATGTAACTGTGAGTAGAACTAGGGTCAATCAAAATAGAAATAGATTGTTCAACAATATTACCTGCAACTTCAACCACAGTTGACTGATGATCTACCTGGGAGTCCTCTAGTGCTGCATAAATTCTAGGGACATCTCTTGCTACTTGACCCACTGTTTCTGCTCCTTGAATGTTATAGGCTGGCCTTGCACTTTCATTCTCAAGTGGACAATATCTGCGCAAGTGGGGTCCTTCACATTTCCAACATTTGAGTGGACCTTTATTCTGATGTGGCTCTTTAGGCTTTCCACCTGCCACTCCAACTAGATTACTCGCAACTTGGAATGGCTGCTTCTGCTGATTCCTGAATCTAGAACATTTGAAACCTTTCCTTCTTTGGTCAAACTTCTCATTCTTCTTGTCCTTCCATGCCTTATGGTAATTAGGTTTACCTTTTCTTTGCTCATAGCAATACTTATCCTTTCTTATTGCTTCTTCAAGAGTTCTTGGTTCATAAAAATGAATTCTATCTCTGTAAGCTTGATGCAATCTGCTCAGAAATTGCTGGATATTCACTTTTTCATCTCTGATGTACTGGACATACCTCAAGAATTCCAAAAACTTATTTGCATATTCATCCATGTTCTGTTGTCCCAATCTCAGCTCATGGAACTCCTTGATCTAGTCATCACAATACCTGTCAGAAAGGTATTTCTGCCTGAAATACTTCTTGAACTGTTTCCACTTCAGTTTCCTTTCATTGATTCTCTTTACTTGCTTGAAGTGTTCCCACCAAATGGATGCTCATCCATTCAGATTGAATATGGAAACTCGTGCCTTCATGTTTCCTAAATAATCCTACACTTGAAAGTACTTATTTATCCCAAGAAGCCAAGCTTCAGCTTCTTGTCCCGTCTTTATATCACCATCAAATGTAGGAGGTTTAGATTTCCTAAAGTCATCTTGAGAGCGATCCCTCTGGTGCCTTCTTCTTTTCCTTTTATGAGAATATGAACTTGTATCTCCACTGGATTCTTCAGAGTCAGATGATCCACTGGAAGTCCTTCTCCTTCTCCTGGTGCTACTTTTACTTCCTTCTCGCCCAGAGTCTATCTTTTTCTACAAGTCTGTCAAACTCTGCAATATGGCAGCATTCAACTAATGCTGCTCTTCCTGGGATTTTACCAAGCTTCTCATGGTGGCTACAACCTCAGACAGTGTCCCCTGGAATCTCCTTCCATTTGACTCTATGTCATCGTTTCCATTACTGACATTTTCTCCCATGCCATCTTTTGCTCGCTTGTAAGAATCCCTAGCATCGTACCCATCATGGGTTCTCATGATTGAACCACCTCTTGCTTTACCACAATGTTCTTTTTGGAGTACTGCTCTTGGAATTTGTCTATAAATCTGCAATGTGTTAGTAGCAAAATGTTATATGCATGTCATTAATATAAATCAAAACTACTTACCTTCCTCTTTTGGAAATTCATAAAACACAATTTTGTTTAGAAAACAAAATTTTCCTCTTTTTCTTTTAAGCCCTGTGACCACGGACAGTATGCTAAAATCTGCTCGAACCTACTGAAAGACAGTTGGAAACTGCTTGAAGAATCACTGAGAAATTCCTTCGAAAAACCCAAATTTCCCTAGGCCCAATCGGACCTCTTCCCAACTATTTTTTCGACATTTTGGTGGTCAATCCAACTAACTCATTGGCGGTCTGTTTATTTATTTTTCTCTGGTGTTTCGGCAGGAAAACAACTAGACTTCCGATTCGCACCGGCAGGAAATCAACTGTTCATCAGGTGCATAGTCATTTGAGCAAACGCAATGGCAAAAAGTAATCTTACTACAATTTCCGCAGGCGAATCGACTAAGCTTTTGATCGGTGATCCAATCATTAACAAATTGCTGATGCCTTTATACTCTTCAAAGTCGGGTCTCTTCCCTGCTAACTCTTCGACGTTTTGGCGACTGAACCTCTAATTCCTTCCGCTGTATCGGGCCTGCAATCGTCTATCGTTCCAAACTTTATTGGCAATAGCATAGACTAACCATGTTGCGTCGGTGGCTGGGCTCTACGCATCGGGCGGTTAGTCGTTAATATTTCCGCAACGGTGGCCCACAATCGAACTATGTCTTTTGCAGCTCCTTACTCTATCAGCAGTCGGAGCGACTAGGATTTTTTGGCATTGGTGCTCGAAGAACCTCGGGTGATTAGCTAACTCTTTATATGGACGCAACGACGGGCAGCAGGGTCACTATGTTCTCCACGGGGCACTCGTCGATGGTCGGAGTGGTTGTTCATTGCAGCATCAGACAGTTAGTAGACTAAACAGCTGCAACTACGGTTCTCCCTCATTGAACCTTTTTTGATCGATGAATTAAACACACCGGCATCGTCAAGCGAAACCTATATGCGTCGAAGGATTAGTGCACTAGGCTTCCACAACGGCGACGCTTTGAACCACTAATTCCTTTCGATGTTCATCGATGATAAATACTACTAACAGTTTTTGATGGCCGACGAAGTCAACACTTAGAAAAATTTTGGAATTTCTGCACCATTGGTGGTCCATCTGTCTAAGTGTTCCGATGTGCCGACGGCCAAAACACGTAGAAAATTTTCCAAATTTTTCTGTCCTCACCCATTTCTCTTGGTTTCTTCTGGGTAGTAGGGAACCTACCATTATCAACTATTTCTCATGGCCCTCTGAGGCCCAAATGCTGCAACATAAGCTCTATCACTGCATCTTCACATTCAATCCCATACTACAACCAGAGCTTTGATACCACACTGTAACATCCCCAACCCTCCGACCAATGAAGAGGACGCTAGGATACATCAAATCATTTGGGCATCTATGCCAACGAACATGAACACACATATATGTAATGCTAAAGCATGATACTTAAAACATCAAACATATTACGAGGCATAATCATTCATATACACAACGGAAGAAAAATATATCAATCAACACTCATGCATATACAGATCAACATTTAACATGTATATCATCATTCATTCATCAATGGTAATTATAATTGCAGACACAAGTTAGGCAAGAATACTTATCTTATAGAGAACTTGTTCCGCAACCAGCTACGTCGTTGCAAGGTTCCACCCAACCATAGGCCCGCGTGCTATTTAATCTTTCAGCAACGCTACCGCCCCCGAGTCGGGCATGATTCCCCAAGGAATAAGGAACTAACAGGCTTACACATAGACAAGGATGACACCACTACAAGGGTACACAGTTTAGCCAAGCCAACACAGTTGGGTTTATCAGGCGAACAACAAATCAGCCAAGCCAACAAATTTGGGTTTATCAGGCCATCCAGGAGCTGGGAAAGGCTAAATGCTAAGTTGGTGAGCTCATTGAAGAGCTGTAGAAACCAACACCTGAGCCAGCCTGGCTTCTAGAACACCCACACACACCCAACACAAGGAAATTAGTCCCTTCTCTGCAACGCAGTCCCTCAGATCCTTATCTCCCTTCCAATGCTATTTAGGGGTTGTGGACAAGAAAGCCAGCTCAGTAGCTCTCTCTGTGTGGTTCTCACCCCACCAGGTTTATCAAGCACCTCAAGCCCTCATTCACCACTCCAATGCAGTCCGAAGACAAAACCACTGCATGCAAGCAACCAACACCTATTGAAGCTTTTATAGGGGAAAATCACAGTTCATCAATCGTGGCAAATAACAGCCCACAGGAAACCCTGCCCACAACACACGATCCTTCATGTAGTCACTGGAGAAATTTACACAAACCAGAAAATGGGAAAAAGGAACATACTCCTAATATCTGCGTGAGGGACAAGGACGTAACCCACAGAACTATTGATGCAATCACAGCCGTGACTTAACTATGGAAAACATAACAACAGTCTGAAATTGGTGGGAAGCAGATACCAAAACTCTGCGCGAACATGAGGGATGAACACCATAGACTAGCAATCCACGAGAAAGAAGGAAGGCCAACCCCCAAATAATGAATTGGGGATATTTTAACTTAGTCCGTGTGAGGAAACTGAACAGACTCACGATCTGGTTAGTGGGCAGACCATCCACACATCGTGGAGAGTGAGAGCAGGCGCGGGCATGGTCTTTCTGCCAGCAAATTGCTTCCCCAACTAACAATGGAAAACTAAGGTGGTGGTGAGCAAAAGAACGTGGTGACACATGGCTCTTCCCCCATGACTCAATGTTCAACATCCCCACTTCCTTATCCCTAGGAATCACGCCCCTTCTCAATTTAGTTCCAGTGAACATAGCTGGTTGGGTTATTTAATTAAAATGCACATTTACATGATGTCACAATTTAATATATGCCGTATGTCCCAATATACCATCGGTGACCATTCCAATCCGAAACATAACATAACTAAATCAATGGTGGGGCCTTTTCCCTTAGCTCCGCACCATGATTATTTACAATATATGTATCATGTATATTTAATGCAAGCGAGGTTAAAACTGGGGTATTACATCAATGATACACAATATAGTTTAGAATAATACTAGGAAAAGTCTTAGAGTTGTATGTGGTAGGATTTCAACATTGTATCAAAAGTTTTGTGTCCATGGCATGTCAAGCGACCTCTATCTAAATATCAAAGTCTTGTTTAATTCCAAATAATGCAAGAACATGAGTAATCACAACATAGTGTTTTATATTTTTAAACCTTTCTTGCAGTGTTAAAACCCAATAGAAATTCATCGGAGGACAAGAAAAAAATGTGATAATCATCAATTTCCATGGATCTTTATATAGCATGGATGTTCTTCTATGATGAGTAGTTGACAAGGTATAATTTGTTTTCAAATCCATGTTGAGTCCATGGTTCACATGGAATCCAAGATAAGCAAGTCGTGGCCATCTAAAAGAACATTGTTTTGGATTCACTAATAACTTCTCTTTTCACAATGTCATGGATAGTTGGTACAAGTGATTTTAAGTTATACCCCATATTTTACTAAAAATAAATATGTTATATAGGTAACCATAAAATAATTAAGATACAATGCGAGCACTTCATAATCCTAATTAATGTTAGAGGGACAATGCAAGGGATAACAACATCACTAGCCATTTCAAGCAATCCTTCTCATGTCTTGAAAGCTTTTTTTTGATGTGTCATCTGACTTAACGATATGTCTATGAAGATAATTAGGTTTAGGTCAATGTTACTATATTATTTAACTCCCTAAAGATGATCTCTTAGTTTCAATGCACAACAATGGTTACTAGTTATTAATGGAAATCATGGTTAAGAGTTGATAGTTCATGTACATTCTCTTTGTGCCATCCTTATTTAGAACTAGAACAATGGTAAATCCACAAGGTGTCATTTTTGGTTAAATGTAGCACTTGTCCAATGACTACCTCGATAGCTTCCCTCATCATATGAAATAATCACGCGAACATAAAATCCAAGACATTGTTTGATAGAATGTATCAACTCCAACTATACCTTGTAATATAAGGTGAGTTTCTATTCTAGATGTGTTTTTTTCTTTTCTTTTTTGTTGATGTAGAAGACATGTAAAGGTAATGGAGAAATGATCATGGTTCTAAGGAAATTTTTGGTTCTTCAAATCATAGTTTCAAAATCTCAACTTGCATTTAATGTCCATCTCAAAAATTCTTACTTTGGGTGGTATTTTAGAATATTCCTATCCACATTTAGGATAAGTAAATAATGCAATAAACTAGTATTCCCAGGGAATTTTGTTTTAGGAATCACAACATATACATAAATAAGTGTATATCCTCTTATTCATTAATATGCATAGAGATTGATGTGAGTAAGAACAATATAGAGTCTAATGATTCTTAATAATAACGGACATTGTTGAAATCTAATATTTCACATCACATTCAAGCAAAGATCAACATGCACCACAACCATTAAACCATAGGAGAGGAACACATGTTTACTCGATTTGTATTCATGTCGATTGGTTTATTTATACATCAAGATGGAGGTTGGGATGGTTGTACTGACTCCAACTACTCGTTAAGGCGAATGCATATGTTATTCAAGATTACATATATTTTATGATGACATTCGGGAGGCCAAGTGCCCCCCTCAACATCTTCCCCACCCACAAAGAATTGCTTCATCCCCGAAGCAATTAAGTAAGAAATAAACAACCGAGATGGAATTGTTTAGTATATATCTTCAATCAGGTAACAGTTAGTGAAGCCTCACCCTTTACTCAACTAGTCGGACTCATATTCAATGGATCAGATGGAGGTATTTTGAATTTCTCTCTACACCGTATCTCTGCCTTTCACTTTCACAATCACCATCCAATAAGTGCTTATATATTTATGCACCAGGGGGAACGATCTATTCAATTGTTCTTGTGTCATCATTTGTCATTAGTCTCTTGTTATGTGTGTTCTAATATGTCTTCTACTTGAATGTTCATCAACGTCTTTATTTGATGTGAGGAGTTAAGAGGACTACAAGTTTCAGTTTGTTTCCTATTCATGTATAATATTGTGGTCAAGACCAAACACTTTGGACCGTCTTACTTTAATTACAAAGTTGGTTAGATACCGTCTAAATTACAAGATCAGAGGATATCGCTTGCCTTTAAAAGACACACATTTAATTCCTTAACTCAAAATTTTAAGAGATTCACTTTGGCATAATTAATTAGTTGAATTTAGTTACATAAATTTAACATATTTAATATCCAACCATACTACAAAGACTCGACGAAATAAAGAGTGCATGATCATAAAGAGTCAACCATACTTGACATCGAACAACCTTATATTGACCAAATAAAGGCTTGACCTTACTCATCGACCACTTTATTCTTCGACCATACATTAAATCCATATGGCATAGACCATTGAACACTTTTTACAATTCATAAAACCATATCGACCCAAAATATGGACTACATGCCACCTCATTGACTATAGTTAGAAATGTATGAAGCAAAACCCAATTGATCATGGAACATGATAATTAAATTTAATATAAATTTAAAATATAGAACTAGATTAGTTGATGAAGAACCATATATGGAAAGCAAATTGATTGGCTGGAAAACTTCGTTGACTATCCATGGACAAGTGGTTGATCAATTGACAAAGATCTTTACATATTTTTTCTGACTGATCCATGCATTATTTGTCTACCCATGACAAGGATATTTGTGTTGGCATCTGTTGATCGTTTGATTGACAAATCATCCTACATGCAGTCGATATTGATTAACCGTTAACGTAATACCTTTAACATAATACCTTACACAACCATTTTTTGCAGAAACCTCCTCCACAACTCTCCCAATGCTCTAACACTCATCCTCCATTAAATCACACAACCCAAGGAATGAGACTACCTTCTTTGCATCACCGTCCCTTAGGATGTCCCCATTCCCTTCCATATCTCTAGGGTAGGAGGAACATGGAGTCTCCATTCTTAGACTCAAAGGACCTTAGTTATAGATCAAGTTTTTCTCATAAGGACACCAATCCCACTAGTTCTAATTTTCCAAGGTAATTGGTATGAGAGGGTAAGGTAGCTCTAGTTCTCCTCCATTTTTTCTATTTTTTACCACACTTCCTTTCTTCTTTGAATATTTTGATGCCATTCAATATCTTTTTGTTATGATTTATCAATATGTATATTTTTCATCCTTCTTTTTCAATTCTTCCCCCGACTCATCATTTTCCCATTCTTTTCCTTTTTCAATTTATGAACCTCTTTACTAAGTGATTGATTAATAAGATGTACATTAGAAAAAATATCACCTTTCTTCTCAAGTTCATCTTTTTCTTCTTTGAATTCATCTTGAATTTTATTCATCTCTTCCATTTTTGAGTCCTTGATCCATCTTTTTGAGAACAATTCTTCAAATTCTTCCCATGTAGCATTTAGTGTAGTATTTACATTACGTCTTTTCCACCACTTTTTAGATTCACTTCCAAGATAGAAAAATTCCCTAACAGGTCTCAAATCATTTTCCTTTATCACCCTCAATAATTCCTTAGATTTTATTAATCTTTATCTTCATCTCCATTAAATATAGGTATTTTAATTTTTGTCATTTTTCTTAATTGAGGTCCAAACAAAGCCTTCAACTTCTAACCTCAATATATTGAAAATAATATAAAAAATTGATAATATATTGTTTCCAATATATTATCCCATTTCCCCTCTTTCTAATGGGTTTTGAATAACATAAATAGGACATTCTAGTCAAAAGTTGTGCAAATTTCACAATAGCATACCTTTAAAAACCCTAATTTGGAGACTATTTTACTTAACGACCTTCCAACTGACATAAATTTGCAAATTTGGCCCCTCCAAGTACTAAGTTTCATACTGTAGTATCCTTGTATGAATTCTCTACAATGCCATAGGTATGACAATTGAGGATCTGAAAATTGAGGATCTTTTAAAATAACCTTTAATTGTATGAGTGTGAAAATTCATAAAAAAATGTTAACTTCTTAAAAAGGCCTTTAACAACAAGCTTAAAGAGAACATAATTGAACATAATTGCTGCAAATAAAACAAAGATGCTAAACATAAACTTAACACAATAGATGATAATGGAGTTCAACCCTGTTGGCCTAGTGACTACAACAAAACCCTATGCATTAGAGGAAATTTCAACTCAAAATGGGCCTCCTAAAAAAAATTAATAAAATAACAGTTAAAATAATAAAATAATATTTATTAATTTTGGAGGAATAAAAGCAAAAAACTACTTTTTTGTTTGTATTTTCGACATATCTCCCCGTTTTTTAACTCAAATTTTGATCGGGAGAGCTCGTTGGATGTCGAATTAAATTTCGTATCCAACGAGTACCCACTCGGCATACTTTTGACGGACCTCGCTACCCCAAAAACAAGAAATACCTGAAAAAACGTGATGATGACATCATCATCACATTTTTTCAGGTATTTGTTGTTTTTGGGGTAGCGGGATCTGTCAAAAGTATGCCGAGTGGGTACTCGTTGGATGCGGAATTTAATTCTTCATCCAACGAGCTCTCCCGATTGAAATTTGAGTAAAAAGACAGAGAGATATGTCTAAAATACAAACAAAAAAGTAGTTTTTTTAATGATACCTATCCCCAAATTTATATTAAAAAATGTTTAAGACCTATACGGTATTTCAAATTTAAAGGAATTTCATTGGCTAACACATGATGACATGGAATTTGCTTTAAAGTTAAAAGGCCCATTTTGAGTTGAAATTTCCTCTAATGATTAACGTCTCTTTTATCTTCCTTTTTAGCGTCTACTATCACTATTAGTGTATTTTTCATCATTTTTTGGACGAAGTGGACGCTTTTCCACGGGATGGCACTTTTAATGGCGTTATTTGCGTCCCTTTTTAAAAGTTGGATCTAGTTTACATGCTAATTAGCATCTCAATTAGTGTCACAATTAGCGTCCCAATTAGCATCCCAGTTAGAGTCCCAATTAGCGTCCCAAATAGAATCCCAATTAGCGTCCTTTTTTAAAAGTTGGCGCTATTTTGGACGATAATTAATATCCCAATTAACGTCCCGAATAGTGTCCCAATTAACATCACAATTATCATCCCAATTAGCATCCCAATTAACGTCCAAAAAAGCATCCCATATAACGCCCATAATAGCCTCCAAAAAAACCTCGTGAATAGTAGAGCACCATATATTAATCTAGGTTTAGCGACAGGAATTGCGCCATGAATTTCGACAGGAAAAACATCCAACATAGCACCAAGTATATAGCCAAGAATTGCACCTAGAAAACATCCAATATAATGACAGGTATATCTCTTGGAATAATGCCATAAATTTTGAAAGAACCGAGCTAGGAATTGCACTAGGTTTAGAGCTAGGAATTGTGTTAGGAAAATGTTTGACATAACGCCAGATATATAAATATCAATGTCAATGATCAGGATTCATGTGATAGTACTTTTGGATCTAGATTTATCATAGTGGCACCTAAATGATCGTAATTTTGGTACTTTTGGATCTTAATTAATCATAATGAAGGGTAAATTACCTTAATGCCACCTAAATTTCTCTAATGGAATTTGAGTGTCCCCAACAACATTTGATAGACCCTAATTGCACTTGATTGGCCCTTACAACATGACGATGATGCATTACGATAATTATGATGGAGTGTATGGTTAGGATTTGATAAGTATAAGACTATATCATCCATTCTTGTGAGGTAGTAGGGCTCCTTGCTCATTATTATCGCAATTATATTGATGATGACATTGATGATGACTACGACGACGAAAATGATGTTGATTTATTGTATGATGATGACAACGATGTGCATGTCAACAATGATTATGCATGTGGTAGCACTTTTGGATCCTAATTGATTCTAATGGCACCTAATTGTCTATAACGACATCTAAACGAACCTATTATCATCAAAATGACTGTAACGGCATATAAATGACCTTAACAATTACATGACATGAATCCTAGTGGCAATGGCTGATTAAGAACACTAATGGCATATGAGTGACCATATTGACAATGATGATGATGATTTTTTTGATGATGTACTTAATACTGACGATGACGATGATGATGAGGATGATGATCAAGATGATGTTGATGTACCATATGGAATTGATGATGACGATGATGACAACATTGATGTCCACAATGATGATCCATGTCATAATACTTCTTTATACTGTAGGACTTGAGATATTGGATTTAATAACAAGTAATATAGGTTGTGAGGTGTTTCCCATAAAAATATTGTTAGCCCCCCCCTACACCCCCCTTGCATAAAGGTAGAACAATACCACCTATCATGGTGCTACCAAAATGTCAGCCTACAAGGTTTTTTTCGACAACCCCCCCATCCATACCCTCATTTTTACCAAGAACATCCAAGGCACAAGAAGTATATATCAATATTAACACAAAAGATAAATTTCTTTGAACTCTTAAGGACATTTTGGTCTTGGTTTAAAATGGAATGAAGCAATAAAAATTTAAATAATTCTCATAGTGTTACTTTGAAGAAGTGGATCAATTTTTTTTACATCTTTCGCCTTATAAGAAGACATATCTCAAGGAAAAAAGCAATTATTTGCTCAAGTTTTATGGCCCCTATCAAATATTCCAGCATTACGCTACACTATTCACCAAAGTTTGATTCCCATGGGATTTATTTTACATAGTAAAAGAGTGATTGAAAACATAGAGGCAAATTCCCAACTTATAATACTAGAAGATGGGAATTCACATGGACACACACATTGCATATCTAAGCTTGTCTCTATGTACTCTTTGAGAGTGACTTTTACTTGGCACTTTAAGTTAACTTAGAAAGGCATTTAGATATACGAGCTGAACTTATAAACACCAAGACACAATGACTTGTATAATTATATTACAAACATAGGGTCACCTCCATATTCTATTTAGGTCTACCATTTTTAATGTGTAGGCCCTACTTTTTGTCTACAATATTCAAATATGAACTAATAATATTTTATCATTCACCCCCTAGGGACTATTTTTTGTCTACAATATTCAAATATGAAATAATAAGCTTTTATCATTCACCCCCTTTAAGAAGGTAATGGGAAAGAAAGTCTCTCAAGTCATTGATACCCATACAAGTGTAATTGTGAATGGATAAACAACAATAATAAAAAATTAATAATAACAATCATAGCCTCACACTTCATAACATAATAATATAATAAAAAGGCACTTGAAACTTGATAAAAATGAATGATTTAGGAAAATAAAGCTTTCACATGTCCTCTTAAAAACTAACATAAACACAAAAGTACATAGTTCATGTTATGCTATAACAAAAAAAAGTTGAAATTATGAAAAGAGGGTAGAATCTCTTTAGTGACAATTCTAGTGGTGATCCTTTAATGACCCTCCCTATTACTCTTTATGGTAACTTTTGGTGATTGTAAAAAAAATGTTAGTTATCATTGATCATTCTAATGAGTTTTTGAATATGCTATGTGACCATTTCTATAGTTTTTGATAAAGTATAATGGTCTAAGACCACTGTTATACCTCAAATTGGTTCCTTTATGCTAATTTTACACAAAATACTCCTTGTAATATATTACATTATATCTTATGTCTCGAGGCTCTACACATTGTTGATCAGACTTGAAATCAATAGTTATAAGCTAATTCCCTAGTTTTTTTCATGGACCATGGTTAGGGAATTATCATGCCTTTCTATATTGGACTAAACCTTAAAAGGGTTCCATATATGTTTAATAGGGAAAATATTCCTTCATAGAGGCGATGTGGTGTTATAGTCCCTTACACATTGCATGGACCATTAAATGAAAAAAATAGATTAATTTTTGCATTACATTTAGATTTCTGTTAACTTAGTAAAGGGATGGGACCTCATGTATCCATACTTTTGGACTAATATCCATCGAAGTACATTGGTTCTACTAGATTTTCAATTCATGTAAATATTGGTTTGTATGGGTATCAAATATTTTGGATTACATGGGCATTGTGATTGATCGAATCCCTCTGTTCAAATACTTACTGGATGCTCCTGGTCATCTCTTACCTACTAGGTGAAAGTTGAATAGATTCATCCAAGATGGCATTTACAACTAGTTTATAAATATTACTTAGATAAACCTTGATGATAGGTTATGACCAAAGATGGAATTCTACACTAAGTACTTCTTCTAGTTGAGAGACGAACTCATTGTTCATCCTCAATACACACTTCAGCATTGGATGCACACTCTTTGTATTCCCCTATTCTAGTTTAGAGTGTGTTCACATAGACTTCGAGTGGAGGTTGACTACAATATTGAGAACCCTATAGTTAATGGGTGAAATGTTATTTAATTTAAATGATTTGAATTTTCCACATTAATTACATGACAAATTCCTTATGTAGGGATTCTGGGTTTCCCTTGGGTTCCATATGTCCCCATCAATTGTATAAAGAACCTATATGGCCTAATACGTGAGTTATTTTCCTTATAGCATGGACCAGGAATCCAAAGCTATGTACAAATTGATATACCTCAAAAAATAACCCTTACATGATAAATATTATGTTTGCGAGGATTAGTCGTGTATTTGGTCCTTAAGCATGGTCCTTCAACCTCACAAACTAATTTTATGATCTAAGACCCAAAATTTTGGACATGTACCATGGGATATGTTTGAAGAACCATCCATGGTATACTAAACCTAAGAATGACAATAATATCTTGCTCACATGGGAAATGTTTACTATGTTGAATTTTTTACATGCTTTTTGTCCCTATGCATATCCCAACAACCATGTACACAAATACCATCCCTTCTGTCCCTAGAGCATGGTTTATACCTTGAAAATTATTCATAGTGTGTTAAACATAAACATGACCAAGATATCTTACTTGTATACTAAATGTTCTGTCACATACCCCAAATTGCAAATTTTTTTTATGTTTTAGAAAACATTATGTTTTAATTTTATTATAAAGTTTGTAATTAATGACCAAGTGGGCTCAATGATAGTTGCATTTAATTGCTGAGTATTTGATTATTAAATAAATAAAAGATGAGACAACAACCTAAGGAGGCTGTTAAATGAGTGTTTTACTGGCCACTTGGTGGAATAGGCTGGGTTGAGAGCAGATTGACACTTGGAAGCATCCTCAAACTACCTCTAGCTGTTGCAGGAGGAAACTTCCCTATTTTTGTGGTCATGTTCCCCAAGAAAGTGGAACAAGAGCAGGTGGCTCATTAAGTGAAAAATAACCCAAAAGACCTAGGCAAGATGATAAAACTTCCCATTGAATTCAACTGAGGCTGCTTTCTTTACTTGTGAAATTTCTGAGTGAAATTAGTGCACAATAAATTCGATGGAGGGGACAACCAGAAGTTGTGGAGTGAAAAGTGCTGAAGTTCTGAACTAGTGCACCTGATTTGAGCTAAGTTCTTACTGCTACAGGTAGAAATATTATTTCTGATTACTCCGTGGACTTGCAGAGGTTTATAAACTAGTTCTCTCACCCAGTGCTTTCAACTAGGTGGACCAGTAGACAAGCTTGGGGGTCCTAAGATTTGGATTTAAGCTAGCTTCAGGAGTTGGTTGGGAGGAATAGGCTTCTTAAGTTGTTGTCTCCTTTGCTACATTTCCAGGTTCTACATGTTTCTTTCTAATTTCTCTATGCAAGCTTAGGAACAAGAAGGATGAATTTAGGGAGTAATATGTTTATGTGTCTGCTTCATCTGTTATTAAAATTACTTGGAGGAAATCTTTTACTGTTGAAAGATAGATGAATTCTGGATTCGAATGAATGATCGGGGTAAATTCAAATTTACTGATGGATAAAATACCTAACTTTATTTTTCCACACCTTCAAGAAGGCAGTACTCTAGTACAGTAGGTGAGATAAAAATTCTGATGGTCAAATTAAATCAAGAATGTAGGATTTTGTATATTTACTTTATACAGATTCTTTATAGGGATGATCAGAAGAAAGATTCTCTATTTTAGAAGTTTCCTTAGTTAGAATACAATATTTTAAACATAAACAAAACTATCTTAAAGAAAGATCTTCTATTTTAGAAGTTTACTTAGTTAGAATACAATATTTTAAACATGAACAAAACTGTCTTAAAGAAAGATCTTTTAAAAACCAGTACACAGTCTGTGTAATGGTGTTCCTTTTAACACAATAATAATTAATATTTATAAGCTTAATATAATATAAATACATATAGTTATTAAATATTATAGGAAATAGGAAAATAACATAAATAGCAGTAACCTATAAACAGTAAAAATGAAGTATAGTAATCAGTTAGGGTTGGCAGTAAGACATAAGTAACTTCATTATTAATGTAAGTAAGAATCAAATAATAAACACATTATAGTTAAACAAAGTTAATGCATGGTATAAAATAAAAATAAAAATACAAACCCTAAATCTAGGAAAAACCATTAACTAACATTCTTTTAGTTTCTCTTCCCAGATTAGGGCTTTTACAATTTTTACCCTCATTTTCTTAAATCAAACCCTTTATTTTTATAATTATAATATCTGTATTATAAGTGAACACAATTAAATAAAAATTTCACAGAAACAATATTAAAATTGTTTATCAAATATAAACTAAGACAATTTAAGAAAATACATTTTAAAATTTCCCAATCCAATAGAGCTCAGGTTGTATTAACAAACCATTCTCATTTATTTATTTTATTAAACAAATCTTTTACTGGTAGAGAAGAACTCAGAATTAGTTTTAATACTAATATCTTGAACATTTTCCTTTTTCTAAATAAAATTGAAATTATGGACTTAAACAACAACAAAATCTCTTCCAATTTCTTTAACCATCCATTTATCAAAATCAAGTATTTTAACAGAAAATTATTTCTATTAAGCTAAACTTAAACAAAATTGAAATTTAATCCATTACAAGAAAACCCCACAGTCTACCATCGACTTCTTTAAACCACAGTTCGTTGCCGAACACATGATATCCAACACAGTAAGCCTTTAGAGCTTAATCAGAATACAAAAGATCTTTTAAACCCTATCTAAAACATAATTAAAAATCCCACAAAAATCACGGCCTTAAAGCCTATCCAAAATAAATTACTGTGGATAAATAGAGTTACGACCATTGGCCTTTTCAAGTTTTTTGCAAAATAGTGTATGCCCTGTCCAAAGATAACTATAAGTCAAAACAAGCCATGGCCATACAATCTTCTCAAACAAGCATTATAAAATGTAGCCACGGCCAACCATTTTTCGAACCAAGTGTAATAGCATCATCCAAAAACCCTAGACCCATAGTAGAAGGAACCTCAAACAAGAACTGAGGCTTACCGGTGGGTTGTGAAGCATGGATACCTTTCTCTCGAAACGTTTTGTGCTACCCAGCTCCTAAAAACACCCATAGAAAAAGCTGCATATTAATTAGAGAATTGTTAAGCTTTTATTTGAAAGAGAACCAAGTAATAAAAAGTAAAGCCTACGACGAATAAAAACAGAGAAATAATGAGCTTACCTGGAGAGTTTCTACCCTCGGCTGCACAATACATTTGGTTACACAGTGAATTGAGCCCAGTAAAACCTCTTATGCTAACAGTCAGGCAGGAGAAAAACCTAAGTTAATACCTCAACAAGATCATTTAAGCTAACATCCCAAGCCACAGCAAAATCTAAACTCTCCACAGTCAACAAATTTCCACCAGGAAAGCTCTGAACTAATACTGAGGCCTCATTCCTATCAAGATAGAGATTTCTGTTGGGTATCACATAAAGGAAGACATTCATGGAGCCAACATCTAATTTCAAAGGCCATCACTCACGAAGATGAAACAATGGCATGAAATGCCATAAGGCCAGGAGCCTGGTGGCAACTCTCCACAGTAAAACAATAGGGAAAATGCGAGGTTTTAGGGTTTTGGAGAATTTAATAGTGAAGTTACCGAAGTCAAAACCCTAAGCACTAACCATCAACCACGTGGACTCCACTTTGATTTCGATTTTATGGGTCTGCTCTATAGTTCGGGAGTATTACACTTGAAGGACGCCTACAAAAATATTTTGAACCTTGTTAACTTGGGAAACAATCACCCTTATGATAAGTTTTAGGACATGCAAAAAGACCATTCCGAAATCCTATGTTATTACATTGGTTAAAAATGCTTATAAGTATAAGATTGCAAGTATAGAAATACTTAGCATGATTCTTGGTAAGATTATTATAGCTTAGTTTTGTTTATATAGGGTAATAATTATTACACAACATCTCCTTGTGAGATGTAAGTCATGCTAAGGCTAGGTTAGATAGGTTCTTAGGAAATGATCTCTTCATTCCTTAAACAAGCAGTAACCCTACTAATAACGATATAGGGTTTTTCTTTTTCTTTGCATTCCACCTGGTAAATACCTAAGTAAATAGTAGAACTGTTTTATGGCTTAATTCATTAGTTCCATTTTTGTATGAATGTCAACCCATTATACCCTATAACAATAACTAGACTTAGTTTTTAATGATTTATATAACATTGGAATGCATGATTGAGTCAAATGAATATGAATTACTATGGTAACGAGTAATGATGTATCAAAATACCTAGTGTGCGAAATTTATCCTCTCTAGAATTGTATATAGGACCTAATATGATAACATATAGATGAAAGAATGATGAACATGTTATAGTCAAAACTAGGTATAAGAACATCTAGAATTATGTTCGTATTTTTCCAAATACTTTCGCTTATCGGTAAATAAAGAAAAAGTCAATTTATAGAATCGATGATACCTCCTTTTTGCTCAAAGCTGTAAATTAAACAAATATACTAGCATTTTATTTATGCTAGTTGAGATAATTAATCTCGATCCAGAACCTCGATTGTAAAATGCATTACCTGTAAAAAAACCTATACAAGAAGCATCACTTCATTGCATTAGCTAAAAATCTAAGTAAGCCTCGGACATGAACTGGAGTTCCTTCATGTTTACAAACAGTAAAACAAACTTTAGTACATAGTAAACAAACAGATGTTTAAGCTCATGTTACTTCAGATCATCACTTGTTAAAACAATCTTTAATATTGATTTATGAAAGCAAATAATTAAGTATGCAGATACATAAATTAATAAAGGAAGTAGTGTTAGTTCTATATTAGACCTTAATATGTTAACTGTTAACAGTTAAATGTCCATATTAAGTGACAAGTGTAAACATTTATTGTCTTAGGACAAAATTTAATTTTTTATGAAATTTTGGAGTATTACATTTGGTACTAGAGCACACGTTCAGACCCTAGGCCTGAATGCAGCTCAACCTGCATAGGCAAACAGTAAATAAAATGCATGTATACTGATTATTATTTTTCTTTTTTTTTGAAATGTTATTACCAGAAATTTTTTCTTAGCTAAGACTGCAGGTATGGAAAGACTCGCAGAATATGCAGATGAAGAGTCCTCGTTTAATGAACAAAGTAATTCTAGAAGAGAACCAGTTGAGGAAGAAATAACTAACAATTCTTCAAAATTATTACAAAATGTTAAAGAATTAAGAACTGAGATGGAAACAACTAAAAAAGAAAATGAAAGAATTCTAAGAGCTCAAGAGGAGTTGAACCAGACATTGATGGAAAAATTTCAGAGTGAAGAAAAAGATAAACAAATAGGATCTGAAAATATGTCCTACCAACACAAAAGTAAAAATTCCAAATAGTCTAAAATTGAAAGTAGCTCATCCTCTGAAATGTTTGGTGATCCACACATGAAGAATCGCCAGTACACTAGTGATAGCAGTCAGGATAATTACCATTCAAGAAAAAGAAAATTTAACCCTTATGAGGAAATTTTAGGAGAATTTAAGAAGATAAAACCACCAACTTTCAACGGTGAAACTAAGAAAGGGGAGGAATCTGAATCATGGCTATACGGAATGAAGAAGTATTTCCAAATCTATAATTACTCTAACCAGCTAAAAGCAAGGATGGCTATTTACAACTTAACTGGAAAGGCATATATATGGTGGCAGCATTTAAAACGAGTAAAAGGTCTTAGGGAAAAGAACATTAATTGGAGTACCTTAATAAAATACTTTAAAAAGAAGTTTCTGTCGGAACAGTACTACAAAGAGCGAGCTAAGGAATTCTATGAACTGAAGTTGGGAACTATGAATATGAAAGAATTAAACTATAAATTTGTAAGTTTACTACGTTACGTGGCTTACATTGTGGATGAGAATACTAAGGTACAGTGGTTTCTAAGCTGTTTACCTTTTCAAATTAAAGACAGAATTGAATACGATAATCCAAAAACCCTGGAGGAGGCTATGCGAAAGGAAAAGTGTTGGTATGAGTAGAACCACAAAAAGGAAAGCATGTCAAACTGGAAGGCTAAGAGGTCTAATAATTTTGAACAGAAGAATAAGGGTTTCATATCTAACCGCAATTTTAGAAATGATATCACATAATTTTCCTAATAAGAGTTTCCAAGGAAATAAAGGTAATTCATAGTCAAACCCTAATGGCCCTAGAAATAAAGAACCCACTAATAATCACAGCAACTACATTAAGAATAATGAACGTAAAGAACCAGTAAAGTGTTGAGATTGTAATGGACCTAATTATGCATCAGTCTGCCCTAACAGAAAGAAGAATGTCATCAACATACATACAGTACATGAGGAGATGATTGTTGGTGACTTAGCGAGGGCGATGCCCAGGATCAACGCGGTGCTGGAAAAAAAGCAGGAGGATTATCAAACTTCCATGGTGGAAGTAGAAGGTAAGCTGAATCAAACACCAATTTCCATCTTAATTGACCTAGGGGATAACATGAGTTATATTTTTCCTGATTTAGTAGAAAAATGTAATTTATCAATATAAAAGTTTGCGAAGTCATGGTTAGTTCAACTAGCTACTGGAGCAAAAACAAAAGTGATTAGTTTTGTAAAAGATTGTGCTATAAGTATGGATCAGTTTGAAAACTTTGTGAAGCTAAATGTACTTCCTTTAGGCTCTTATGATATGTTAATCAGTATGGACTGGTTAGAATAGCATAGAGTAATTATGAACTATTTTGATAAAACTTTTTCTTGCATAAATAATGAAGGAGAAACAGTAACCGTAACAGGAATCCCTAGGAAAACATCTATCAGACAAATCGCTACTTTGCAATTAAAGAGAGTTGTTCAAAAGGGTTGTAAAGCCTTTGTTGAAATTGTAATTAATGAAGAACGTAATCATAATGAAGATCAACTAAAACTGGAAGATATTCCAATCCTGAGGGGTTATTCGGATGTATTTCCAAAAGAAATTCTGGGATTGCCTTCGAAAAGGGAGTTAGACTTCACTATTGATTTGGTACCTGGTGCAGTGCCCAGCTCAAAGGCCCCTTATCGGATGAATATATTGGAACTAAATGAATTAAAATCACAGTTAAAGGAACTTATTGATAAAAAGTATATAAGGCCTAGTGTGTCTCCTTGGGGAGCACCTGTTATTTTCGTTAAAAGGAGGACAGTACTCTACGCTTACGTATTGACTACCATCAGCTAAATAAAATGACCATTAAGAATAGATACCTATTGCCCCGCATAGATGATCTGTCTTATCAGCTACGCAGAGAAACTGTATTTTCAAATATTAACTTACGATATGGTTATCACCAGGTATGAATCAAAGATGAAGACATTTTTAAAACAACTTTTAGGACCAGGTATGGTCACTATGAGTTTGTTGTTATGCCATTTGGGCTTACTAATGCCCTGGTTGTCTTCATGTGCTTAATGAATAATGTATTGCATAAGTACCTTGATAAATTTGTAGTGGTATTCATTGATGGCATTCTAATTTATTCTAAGTCTAAAGAAGAACATGAGGAGCACTTAAAAATTGTTTTACAAGAGTTGAGAGAACATCAACTTTATGCTAAATTTAGTAAGTGGGATTTCTTTAACGATAAAATACAATACTTGGGCCATGTAGTAACTAAATAAGGGATCTAAGTTGATCCATAAAAGATAAAAGAAATTGAAGAATGGCCAGTCCCAAAGGATGTCACTGACGTGCGATCATTCATTGGGATTATAGGTTACTATCGAAGATTCATTGAGGGGTTCTCAAGAATCACAAATCCCATCACTTCTTTATAGAAGAAACGGAAGAAATTTGAGTGGAATCAAAAGTGTGAACAAAGTTTAAAAAAATTAAAAAAATTACTAACTGCTGCACCAATCTTAAGAATTGTGATCCTAATAAGGACTTTGCACTATGCATTGACGCATGCAACGACGGTCTAGGTGGGGTATTAAATCAAGAAGGACACGTAATTGCATGCGAGTATAGGAAGCTTAAAATTCATGAGAAAAACTATGCAACCTATGATTTAGAGTTGGATGCCATCATATGTGCTTTGAACATGTGGCAACATCACTTAATCGGAAGAAAATTTATGTTAATGACAGATAATAAAGGATTAAAATATTTGTTGGATCAACCTAACTTAAACGCAAGGCAAGATAGGTGGCTAGCTTTCTTTAATGAGTACGATTTCGAGATCCAACATATTAAGGGAAAATAAAATAAGGTTGTTGATGCTCTAAGTAGAAACGCAAGGCTGAATTTTGTAGCAGCAGTGCGCACTTATAAAATAGATTTAGAAGAACAACTAGAGGAAGGAGTAAAATTGGATGAAAATTATCAGAAATTACAAGCAAAAGTAGTAGAAAATTTAACTGAAATTTTAAGAACAGGGTATAGTCTAAAGAAAAAGGATTAATACTATATAAAAACAGGCTGTATATACCTAATGTACCTAAATTAAGCTACTGATTTTAAATGAAATTTATAAGACTCCTTACTCAGGACATCCTAGTTATTAGAAGACTATAACCATGTTACAGAAGGATTATATTTGGACAAACATGAAGAATGAACTGGTAGAATACATTTCCAAGTATTTTGAATGTCAACAATTTAAGACTGAACACTAGCATCCATTCGGTTTACTACAACCATTACCCATCCCTAGCTAGAAATGGGAAATAATTAGTCTTGCTTTTATTAGAGGTCTACCTAGAAATTAGAATCTGAATGATTCGATAATGGTATTCGTTGATAAACTTAGTAAAGAATCTCATTTTGTACCTATAAAATACCACTTACAAGGCTGCTAATATTGCTGATATATTCATGAAACAAATATTTCGTTTACATGGGATACCGAAAGTTATAATTTCAGACAGAGACCTTAAGTTTACGGGCAATTTCTGGAAGTATTTATTTAAAGGCCTAAATACTACTTTAAATTTTAGTACCTCTTTTCATCCCCAGACGGATGGATAGACTGAAAGGGTGAATCAAGTGTTGGAAGATATGCTCAGAATGTATGTTAAGGAACAACCAGGTAAATGGGAAGATTACTTACACCTGGTAGAGTTTGCTTACAACAATCACTACCAAGCTTCGGAAAGATACAACCCATTTGAAATTTTGTATGGAAAAAAGTGCAATACCCCCATCTCATGGAGTAACCCAGTTGACAGGTTAGTACTAGGACCTGAACTACTAAAGGAGATGGAGTTAATTGTAATACAGGTGGAAGTTAACTTAAAAGTTGCGCAAGAAAGACAGAAAAGTCAAGCAGGTCTTAAACGAACTCAGAAAGAGTTCCAGGTGGGTGAACATGTCTTTATAAAGGTACAACCTAAAAATAGTTCTTTCAAGTTAGGAAGTTGTGCTAAGTTGGCACCCCGATATTGTGGGCCTTTTGAGATACTGTCCAGAATGGGACAGGTGGAATGTCAACTGGCTTTACCGCCAAATCTGAAGGTTCATAATGTTTTTCATATCCATGTATTAAAAAAATATGTACATGATGCTACTCATGTTATAAATTGGAATGATGTGCAGGTGGAACTCGAAGGAGATTTCGTGGTGGAACTAGATTGTATCCTCGAAAGGAGGGAGATCTTGCTTCGGAATTGCACCATTAGGTAGGTGAGGGTGTAATGGAAGCACCTTAGTCCAGAAGAAGCCACCCAGGAATTGGAGAGTCATATGCGGGCATCATATCCAATTCTGTTCCAGGGAAACTTCAAGGACGATGAATAAAATAACATCGAGGACGATGTTATATTTAAGGGGGTGTGCATGTCACATACCCCAAATTACAAAAACATTTTATGTTTTAATTTTATTATAAAGTTTGTAATTAATGACCACATGGGGTCAAGGATAATTGCATTTAATTTCTGAATATTTTATTATTAAATAAATAAAATATGAGACAAAATCTTAAGGAGGCTGTTAAATGAGTTTTTTACCGGCCACTTGGTGGAATAGGAAGGGTTGAGAGCATATTGACACTTGGAAACATCCTCAAACTACTTCTAGCTGTTGTAGGAGGAAACTTCCCTATTTTTGTGGTCATCTTCCCCAAGAAAGTTGAACAAGAGCAGGTGTCTCTTAAGTGAAAACTGACCCAAAATACCTAGGCATGCTAATAAAACGTCCCATTGAATTCATCTAAGGCTACTCATTCTTTACTTGTGAAAGTTCTGAGTGAAATTAGTGCACAAGAAATTCGATGGAGGGGACAAGCAGAAGTTGTGGAGTGAAAAGTGCTGAAGTTCTGAACTAGTGCAGTTGATTTGAGTTGAGTTGTTATTGTTATAGACAGAAAGATTACTTCTGATTACTCTGTGGACTTGCAGAGGTTTCTAAACCAGTTATATCACCTAGTACTTTCAACCAGGTGGACTAGTAGTCAGGCACGGGGGTCCTAAGATTTGCAGTTCAGCTATCTTCAGGAGTTGGTTGGGAGGAACATGCTCCTTAAGTTGTTGTATCCTCTGCTACAGGTTCTACATGTTTATTTCTAATTTCTCTATGCAAGCTTAGGAACAAGAAGGATGAACTTAGGGAATAATATGTTTATTTATCTGCTTCATCTGTTAATAAAATTACTTGGAGGAAATATTTTACTGTTTAAATATTGATGAATTTTGGGTTAGAATGAACGATTAGGGTAATTTCAAATTTACTTATGTATAAAATACCTAACTGTATTTTTCCACACCTTCAAGAAGGCAGTACTCTAGTACAGTAGGTGAGATTAAAATTCTGATGGTCAAATTAAATCAAGAATGTAGGATTTTGTTTATGTACTTTATATAGATTCTTTATATGGATGATTAGAAGAAAGATTCTCTATTTCAGAAGTTTCCTTAGTTAGAATACAATATTTTAAACATAAACAAAACTATCTTAAAGAAAGATATTTTAAAAACCAGTATACAGTATGTGTAATGGTGTTCCTTTTAACACAGTAATAATTACTATTTATAAGCTTAATATAATATAAATACATATAGTTATTAAATATTATAGGAAACATGAAAATAACATAAATAACAGTAACCTATAAACAATAAAAATGAAGTATAGTAATTAGTTAGGGTTCCCAGTAACACATAAGTAACTTCATTACTAATATAAGTAAGAATCAAATAATAAACACATTATAGTTAAACAAAGTTAATGCAGGGTATAAATTAAAAATAAAAATACAAACCCTAAATCGAGGGAAAACTGTTAACTAACATTTTTTTACTTTCTCTTCCCAGATTAGGGATTTTACATTTTTTACCCTCCTTTTCTTAAATCAAACCCTTTATTTTTATAATTATAATATCTATATTATAAGTGCCCAGAATCAAATAAAAATTTCACAAAACAGTATTAAAACTGTTTATCAAATATAAACTAAGACAATTTAAGAAAAGACATTTTAAAATTTCCCAATCCAATAGAGCTCGGGTTGTATTAACAAACCCTTCTGATTTATTTATTTTCTTAAACAAATCTTTTACTGAAAGAGAGGAACTTAGAATTACTTTTAATACTAATATCCTGAACATTTTCCTCTTTCTAAATAAAATCGAAATTATGGACTTAAACAACAACAAAATATCTTCCAAATTATTTAACCATCCATTTATCGAAGTCAAGCATTTTAACAGAAAAGTATTTCTATTAAGTTAAACTTAAACAAAATTGAAATTTAATCCATTACAGGAAAACCCCACAGTCTGTCATCGACTTCTTTAAACCATAGTTCATTGTCAAACACATGATATCCAACACGGTAAGCCTTTAGAGCTTAATCAGAATGTAAAATATCTTTTAAACCCTATCTAAAACATAATTAAAAATCCCACAAAAACCACGGCCTTAAAGTCTGTCTGAAATAAATTACTATGGATAAATCGAGTTACGGCCATTGGCCTTTTCAAGTTTTCTGCAAAATAGTCTATGCTGTGTCCAAATATAACTATAAGTAAAAACAAGCCATGTCGATACGGCCTTCTCAAACAAGCATTATACAATGCAGCCACAACCAAGCAGTTTTCAAACCAAGAGTAACAACATCTTCCAAAAACCGCACACCCATCGCAGAAGGGACCTCAGACAAGAACCGAGGCTTATTGGTGGGTTGTGAAGAGTGGAGACCTTTCTCCCAAAACTTTTTATGCTACCCAGCTCCTAAAAAAACCTGTAGAAAAACCTACATATTAATTAGAGAATTGTTAAACTTTTATTTGAAAGAGAACCCAATAATAAGAAGTAAAACCTACGGTGAATACAAATAGAGAAATAATGAGCTTACCTAGAGAGTTTCTACCCTCGGCCGCACAATGAGTTTGGTTACACAGTGAATTGAGCCTAGTAAAACCTCTTATGCTAACAGTCGGGCATGAGAAAAACCTAAGTTAATACCTCGACAAGATTTTTTAAGCCAATAGCCCAAGCCACGACAGAATCTAAACTCTCCACAGTCAACAAATTTTCACCAGGAAAGTTGTGAACTAATACCGTGACCTCATTGCTATCAAGATAGAGATTTCTGTTGGGTATCACACAAAGGAAGACATTCATGGAGCCAACATCTGATTTCAAAGGCCATCACTCACGAAGACGAAACAATGGCGTGAAAGGCCATAAGGCCAGGATCCTGGCGGCAACTCTCCATAGTGAAAAGATAGGGAAAATGCAAGATTTTAGGGTTTTGGATACTTTAATAGTGAAGTTACTGAACTCAAAACCCTAACCACTAACCATCAACCACGTGGAATCCACTTTAATTTCGATTTTATGGGTCTGCTTTATAGTTTAGGAGTATTACACTTGAAGGATGCCTGCAAAGAGATTTTGAACCTTGTTAAATTGGGAAACAATCACCCTTATGATAAGTTTTAGGACATGCAAAAGGACTATTCTGAAATCCTATGTTATTACATTGGTTAAAAATGCTTATAACTATAAGATCGCAAGTATAGAAATACTTAGCATGATTCTTGGTAAGAGTATTATAGCTTATTTTTGTTTATATAGGGTAATAAGTATTACATAACATCTCCTTGTGAGATGTAAGTCATGGAAAGGCTAGGTTAGATAGGTTCTTAGGAAATGATCTCTTCATTCCTTAAACAAGCAGTAACCCTACTTATAACGATATAGGGTTTTTATTTTTCTTTGCATTCCACCTGGTAAATACCTAAGCAGATGGTAGAGCTGTTTTCTGCATTAATTCATTAGTTCCATTTTTGTATGAATGTCAACCCATTATAACCTATAACAATAACTAGAATTAGGTTTGAATGATTTATATAACATTGGAATGCATGATTGAGACAAACACATATAAATTACTATGGTAACGAGTAATGATGTATCAAAAGATCCAGTGTGCGAAATTTATCTTCTCTAGAATTGTATATAGGACCTAATATGATAACAGATAGATGAAAGAATGATGAACATGTTATAGTCAAAACTAGGTAGAAGAAAATCTAGAATTATGTTCCGATTTTTTCCAAATACTTACACTTATAAGTAAATAAAGAAAAAGTCAATTTACAGAATCGACAATACCTCCTTTTTGCTCGAAGCTATAAATTAAACAAATATACTAGCATTTTATTTATGTTAGTTGAGATAATTAATATCGATCCAGAAATTGGATTATAAAACGTCTTACCTGTAAAAAGGCCTTACAAGAAGCATCACTTCACTGCATTAGCTAAAAATCTAAGTAAGACTCAGACATGAACTGAAGTTACTTCATGTTTACAAACAGTAAAACAAACTTTAGAACATAGCAAACAAACAAATGTTTCAACTCATGTTACTTTAGATCATCACCTGTTAAAACAATCTTTAATACTGATTTATGAAAGCAAATAATTAAGTATGTAGATACATAAATTATTAAAGGAAGTAGTGTTAGTTCTAGATTAGACCTTAATATGTTAACTGTTAATAGTTAAATGTCCCTCTTAAGCGACAAGTCACAAACATTTATTGTCATAGGAAATTTTTTAATTTTTTATGAAATTTTGGAGTATTACATGTTCTTTATTTATGGCTCTTATGGAGGAATTTGGCACCACGTATGACCCATAAGTCCCACAGGAAAAATTTATGTTTTAAGATCCCAATTTTTGGCCCTATAACAAGGAATGGATCTCAAGAATCATGTTCATCCCATGAGTCCATTAGGTCATTGGTATCACTTCATAATGTAAGTTTTAGCCATAAACCTTGGAAAATACTATGCAAACAATCCATAGTGTACTGAACAATATTAAAATGGCAATAATATCCTACATGTAAGACAAAAATCCCGTAGAGCCTAGCTTGATGAAATACATATAGAACATAATAACTATAGGAAAATGTTATGGAATATGACTCCAATATTTTTGCCTTGGACTAATCTATAAGAACATTATTATGTACCAAACTTGAAATGCCCAACATATCCCATTTACGTGACAAAGATATAATTTTTAGGGCCAATGCAAATGTTAGGGTATAATACCATCCATTTTTAGCATAAAAACTTCCCTATTCATGGTTAAGTCTTTGAGACCCATCAATGCATCATTTACGCATGTGGATGTGATGGATCATTTATGTGTGTGGGTTGAGTGTGCCATTTATGTATGTGGGTTAGGTATGTCACATGGGTTCAACAATGCATCGCAACAAAACATTGGAGTTAAGTGTGCACAAGCCATTGCGGCATTAGTAAGGGTGTGTATTCATCATTCAACACCTTATCCCATTAGAGATATACAATTTAGGCACTCAAGATAGGGAAATAATTACCTCTAGATCGCAAGCTCATGGGAGGAAAGGATCACCTTTTCCATGGAAACTCCATAGGTGACAAGGATACATTACCTCGTGGAAGTCACTATGTAGCCTATGGTAGGTTCCTAGGGAATTGTACTACATCATTTAAAATGAGGGGGGTTTCTTATTGTAGTCTAACCCCAATTATATCAACCCACTTTCCATAGTGAATAAGTATTGGTTTCGAGAATATTGCAAGGATGGATGGAAAAATGTTTGAGTTGGAAGGTGCTCACCTTTAATTTACTTCATAAGGCCTTAGGTGGCAAGGAACTATTGTATTTTTAAGGTCATGGGTTAACCTATGGTAGGATATTGGGGAATTGCACAATGCCTTTTAAAAGGTAGAGGGTTGCTCATTCCTTTCTATCCTTGTTATTTCATTGTGTGGCCTCTCCCTTGTTGTTCACTTTGGATTGGATTTCTTTGGTGCCTAATATAAATGGCCCATACAACAAGAATCCCACGAGTTTTTGAACACAATCTCATTATTGTAATCATCACCATTGACATCATCATCATCATTGTCTTCCTCATCTTAATAATCAATATTAAAACACATAAATAAAAACAAAAAATGTTAAAAACCTAAATAAATAAATAATTAAAAAAAATTAAAATCTAAATTAAAACCTATAATTGAAATTTAAATGTTAACGTATGTTAATACTAATTTAAAAGTTATGTAAATAATTTTGTTATATATATATAAACATATGTTAAATATTTTTTTAAACATATATATAATAAAAACATATACGAAAATATATATGACAAATATATCAAAATTGTATTTAACATTTCATTATTTTTAACTTGTGGTATTGAATTTCAAATACATATATGAAAGTTTTTGTGCGCCAAAACATTGATCATTGTCAATAGATCAAAACCCAAGCATGCACATTCATTGCCGTTCGAGCTATGATGACGGACCTTAGTTCCAAACTTTCAAAGGCTCTGCACCCTAAAAGATCCTATCCCCTGACCAGTGTGTTCGGTTTTATTTTTCTTATTCCTTAGTCCCAATGTCAAGGGTGGAGTTTCTAGTTATGTTATGTATAGTTCGAAGGTTAAAATAAAAGGGGAATAAAAAACCTCTGTATCGTGGGAGTACAAATCCCAATCCATGAGATAATGGAAATCAGAGGAGGAGGTCAAAGTTTTTTGTCAAGCATGAAAGATGGGTTTGGGTCATTCCTCTACATATAAGCCCCTCACTGGATATTGAGCCAGATATTTATGTCCCAATATCCTTAATATCTGGCCCAATATCTTTAATCTTCCTTCAATACCCTTATTCTTCGTAGGCTGCACCGACATTAGCTAGGGAAACCATAATAAAACCCTAGCCATCTTGCATCACACAAGCACATGACTTACAAGACAAATATAATGCTAGCCTCCAATTCTACATGTCCATCCTAGGGGTTTAGTCCTAAATCCCCATATCTTTTACTCTTGGCTCAACACAAGCACCAAGACCTCCATGGGATGTAAAGAATACAAAAAGTATTCTTCCAAGCAAGGTATCATGCCAAGCTCAAGACTCGTCAATCTAGAGTGTCCATAATCTTTTCCTAACCTCTATGTATTACACAAGAACAAGGCTGTAATATCATCCAAGGCGTTAGCTCTTCTCTTCTTGTCTTCTCTTGCGTGTTTAGACTAGTATATTTTTTGATACTATCCTTGTTTATAAGTTTGAAAGTACCTGGAAGTATTTGTGTGATGTTTTGGGCATGATTGTCCTCCACAACAGTTGCAACAGAGTGTGCAGATGTGAGAATGTTGGCGACCATGAGGCCCCACCTTCTTGGTAGAAAAGGCCAACAATATTGACAGTGAACTAAATGCAAATAAACCTAGATCATCTAACACATGGCTGCAGTGAAAGTGGTCAGCGCTTAAAAAGACACTACTACATATGGCTCAAAAGTCCCATGACAGTTTGCCACGAATAAGTTAAAATCGATTTTTTTGTGGAAAAACAGTTTAAAATTTTTGAAAAAAAAATGAAAAATCTCCCCGACGATCATCGCTGGATGACCTCCTTTAATAGGAGTATTCATCCTTATTGCCAAAAGCCTCTTCTTCTCTTAAAGTATTTTGAATGTTGTGAAATATGCATCTATTGTATAAGGGATCAATGCCCACAACTCAAGATTGGTTTCTTCATTAGTGGTTTGCGACAAGTTTCCCTTATGTTGATTGCTAAGCATATTTTTGTTTATATCTTTATAATATTTCTATGATTACCTACACCAATTCATGTGAGTCTAAAGTGTTTAGGACTTGTCAACATACAAGAATAATGCCTTTCATATTAATCTTTCTTAAATACACAAACTCTTAGAGAATGAATATAATTAATAATGAGTACCCACACAAACAGAGAAAAAATATACTTAATAACGAGTACCCACATAACCAATTTCTCAATTGCTCCATGGGTAAAATACCCTCCAATGTTTAAATCCTTGTTACCTTCATTAGAGTTTTTGTTAGACTCTTGGGTGGCTCAACCTGCATTCCATGGAGAGTTGAATTTGTTCATACCTTTCAAATAAAAAATAATACCCCAACATCTAAGAGGGTTATGGTTTCCATTGATAACTTGGTGGATGAAATAAAATATATTTATACTTTTCTTAAATTTACTCACTAATTCTCTGCTGTGGGGGTTTTAAATGTAGTTTGCATCAATTTTGAGGAGAATGAGTATTCATTTTTTAAAGCCTACTACCCATTCGTCTCTACTAAAAACCAACATTTCATATATTCAAACTCCAACACTACATTAATTTAGACTCCACACCTAAAGAGATCGGAAATGGCATCGAAGCTCCTATCAATGGCGTTAATAAGGGACACCTGAAATCTCGTCAATGTTCACCCGACTGCCTCTTTCTCAACGACGACAACAACAACAGTAGATGAAACTATGGAGGAAACTGTAGAAATAGTCATAATGAAAGGCGTCAAGATGTTGAAAGGATGTCGGTCATTTGCTAAATAGGATGTTGGTCTTTTGCTAAATAGAATGTTGGTATTTTACCAATATATTTCAACTTGAAAGGATGTTGGTATTTTGCTAAATAGGAAATTCATTATAACGGATATAAATGCTAAGAATTTTACTTGGAATATGTATAACTTTAATTTTGAAATAAAACAACAAATTACAACTTTTTGTCTACTTAAAAAAAAACTACCACTATACAACATACCAAAGCTACTTGGATGCCAAGGTTATTACTTTGCATTAAACGTGAAGTAAATGAACACAAAATCTATACGGATACTACAAATCGAAGGGACTAAATGTCTGATTGAACTAAAAAAAACCAAAACCCCTCAAACGATTAATCTCGACCGTGAAAAAAGGCATATACTATGGAACCTACTTAAAAGTTTGTGAACCGACTTAAAGGTGATAAAACTGACCATACATTGTTGTGTGGGTATAAAATATCTGGCATGCTTTTGATCGTGGAAGAGTGAAATTCGTCTCTGCTAGAAAGACCAAAATTTCATATATTCAAACTCCAACGCTACATTAATTCAGACTCCACACCTCAAGAACTCAGAATGACATTGAAGCTCCTATCAATGACGTTAAGAAGGGCCGCCAGAACTCTCGTCAATGTTCACCTAACTGCCTTTTTCTCAACGACGATAGCTGCATCAGTAGAAGAAACGGTGGAGTAGAAGAAACAGTGGAGGAATTGTAGAAGGAATCACAATGAAAGGCGTCAAGATAGCAGGTCAGCCTCTGTATCTTGACATCCATTCCACATCCCCGGTCAATCCTAGGGTTCTAGACACCATGATGCCCTACTACATGTACTACGGGAACCCTCATTCTTGAGCCCATCTCTTCGGATGGGAATCCGACACGGCTGTGGAAAAGGCAAGAGAGCAGGTGGTGACCCTAATCGGCGCAATCCCTAAGGAAATAATTTTCACTTCGGGCGCCACGGAGTCGAATAACATATCCATCAAGGGCATAATGCATTTTTTCAAATACAAGAAGAGGCATGCCATCACCACACATACGGAGCATAAGTGTGTCCTGGACTCATGCCGGCACTTGCAGCAGGAGGGTTTCGAGGTCACTTACTTTACCATGAAAAAAGATGGCCTCATCGACAGGGATGAGCTTAGGGCCGCCATCAGGACCGAAATAGGTTTGGTCTCTCTCATGATTGTTCATAATGAAATTAGTATGATTCATCCCATTTAAGAAATAGGTGAAATATGTAGGCAAACCAAAATTTTCTTCCACACCGACGTGGCCTCGGCTACTGGTAAAACTTCTGTCAATGTCGATGAGATGATGGTGTATTTGATGTCTTGAGTGGGCATAAGATTTATGGGCCTAAGGGGATTAGGGCGCTATATATGCACTGCAAGCCCCAGGTTCAAGTCGAGCCACAAATGAATGGCGGGGGGCAGGAGAGGAGGATCAGGAGTGGCACGGTACCGACGCCGTTGGCTGTCGGAATGGGTGCTTCCTGTGAATTAGCGATGAAAGAGATGGATTATGATCATAGTCATGTATCGGCACTGCAGGAGAGATTGTTGAGTGGGATTAAGGAACATCTTGATGGATTTGAGATCAATGGAAGTGCAGAGCATTGATATGTGGGTTGTCTCAATCTGTCGTTTGCTTATGTAGAGGGGGGAATCCTTCTCATGGGTCTCAGAGAGGTTGCAGTCTCGAGTGGTAGTGCGTGCACGAGTGCCAGTATTGAGCCCTCTTATGCTTTGAGGGATTTGGGGGTCGAGGAAAACATGGCTCATACTTCTATTAGATTTGGGATTGGGAGGTTCACCACGCCGCAAGAGATTGACATGACTATTAAGCTCACTGTTGATCAGGTTCAGAAGTTGAGAGAGATGAGTCCACTGTGGGAAATGGTGAAAGAAGGAATTGATATAAAAAGCATCCAGTGTATGCAACATTAAAATGGTTTAGTATTCACTTATTAAGGAGGGCATATTTGCAACCATTGATTGATTCTCCATTATAAATGTTCTCCAGTATGTAATATGCAAAATCGAAATATCGTTCGGTCACTTTAACATTACAGATGCCAAGTTGTACACTCATAAAGCAAGTTTGATCTCGATAAGCATAGCCATGCCGAGTTTATTGTATTTGTACTATCCTTGGTTCATATGTAAAATATATTGCTTAATAGTGATTGCCGGTTTTTCATTTCGAAATATGCACTGTTTACTGTTTAGTATTTGGGAATTGTAGTATTTTGGAATTGTAGATCTTTGTTTAGTGATGTTTTTTTAGTAGATGCTGCTTCCTTTAACTATTAGTTTCTGTGGCCTGTTGGTTGCCCATCAAAATTTCCAAGTAAATCAAAATTAATTTCTTCATTGAATGATCACAATGGATTTACAATTCTTCAAACGATACCATATTCATCTCACAGTTCATAGAAGAAAAAAGAAACTGGAGAACTCGCCCATGATACTCACCCTGACATTTAGATTTCACCCTGACATTTAGATTTCACATTATTCCATCAAACTGAATAAGAAAGTCTGACTTCAGCTTCTTGCTATCTTTATGTTCAATAGTTTTTCTAGTTGCCAGTCAACTTTCCAGTGTCATCCTCCTGCTAGCTTCATGCTCAATTACTGATCTTGTTGCTAGTATACTGTCCAGTGTCTAATAGATCTCAGATGTCTATAAGCAAAGGCATTTAGGTTATGCAACTTCCTACTATAATATAATATAATATAATATAAATTAATAATAATAATAATGACAATAATATAAATTGATATAAAGTAATAATAATGCTAATTAATAACAAATAAAGGAGTTAAGAGTAGATATAATAATTGACATACATACAAAATTTAAAAACAAATGATATTCCAAAAATACATAATAAAGACTAATAGTTAATAATGAAAACTAAATAATAATAAAAATTAAATAGTATAAAGCTTAGGTAAATAATCAATTTTTAATATAAGTTGATAATAATAATAACTAGTAACAAATAAAACATTTAATAGAAAATGATGATAAGAGACATACATAATAAAATTAATAAAGACTAAATAATTAATGTTAAAAACTAAATAAGATTAAACAAAGATCATAATAAAAATAATGACAATAATATAAATTAATAATAGTGATAATTAATGACAAATAAAACATTTAATAGTGGATATAATAATAGACATACATAATACAGACTAAATAGTTAATAATGAAAACTAAATAATAATAAAAAATAAATAGTATAAAGCTTAGGTAAATAATCAATTTTTAATATAATTTGATAATAATATTAACTAATAACAAATAAAACATTTAATATAAAATGATGATAAGAGACATAAACAATAAAATTAATAAACAATAAAGACTAAATAATTAATCTTAAAAAACTAAATAATTTATAAAAGCTTAAATTAAATATTTAATTATTAAATACAGGTTGACACATTCACCATTAATAAAAAACAATGAGGCATTTAAATAAACAATTATTTATAACATAAAAAACCTAAATGTTCTTTTGAGAAACAATCATTTTCCTGATGATGGACTCAACTTTGGAGTCCGAAATGCATTGAGACAAAAAATCCACACAGGTTCCAAAAACTTTCACAATAACTTCCTACTAGCCAAATAAAACATAATTGATGTCAATGTAATCAATGAATCGACCATCAATAAAATTCTTGTTGTTCATGTCTTCGATTCTATTTTGCATATGATACATATTACAAAGACAATTTCATAA
Source organism: Pseudotsuga menziesii (assembly GCA_001517045.1). Taxonomy (NCBI): domain Eukaryota; kingdom Viridiplantae; phylum Streptophyta; class Pinopsida; order Pinales; family Pinaceae; genus Pseudotsuga; species Pseudotsuga menziesii. The sequence continues at coordinate 120,503 of LPNX011172474.1, read as the reverse complement.
TAATAACAGTCTCACTTTCTGGTTGTAAATGGTCAGCTATATCAAAGTGATTTTGAAGTTTTGTCACAGTTAATGTTTTTGAAAATGACTGTCATAAGGACTAGCTTTGAATTTTAATTTTGGATGTACAGGCGCAAACAATTTGATGGAGAGCAACTTCATGCACTATCATATGATGTCTCCATCCTTGGCTATGGGACAACGAGTACTCTCAGTCTTCGTCTTTGGGAAGCAAAGGATTCTTCTCATGATTTCAACCTTTATGCATTTAATGAAGGGAAATATGAGCATGCTGCACATATTCACTCGAAGCCTCAACAGGTACAATATGTAAAAGATTAACCATGTTTTAAATACCTTTTTCTTGTTGGTCATTTCATGTACAAGCTTTGACATAATTTCAGGAATCATAAGCCATACTGTGCATGCTATAGAGGCATTATTATCATTGTGCTTTAAATTTTTTGTTCATAATGATAGTACATGTCACAACATACTATAATGTGTTTTGTGATGTCTGTCTTATAGAATGTTTATTCCTTCTTATTTTGACGATCTTGCATGAAAGTCAGCTTAGGTTTGTTTTTATTTTGGATTTAGATCTAACAAGTTTGGAAATTCCTCATAGATTACAATGCAGAGTTTTGTGAATCACTTTAAGTTGCTGTTTTTTTACTTTAAACCATTCTTTTCTAATAATTTGTTTTTCCATCTGTTCGTTTATATAAATATTAAAGAAACATGTAATAGAGTAAATTCAGAACTAGGAAATTGTCAGGAATTGAGTTTGAATGTTGTAGTTTTGACCTTATTTCACATTGTTTGATGTATGATCTTTCAACTTAGAATTTTTTTCTCAGGTCGATATTTCATTTTCTAAACACATCCCTGTTGCTTACAGTAAATATCTGTTCCTATTTCCAAAAAGCAACAGTTCTTAGAAGTAATGTCCTCTTGTAGTTTTCATTTTTTTTAATATTTATCAATTCTTTAGCTATCATGACTTCCATTTTCAATGATCATTTTTGAAATTGGAAAACTTTTATTTTTCACACATAATTAATATATATATTTTTTCTTTTCAAAATTATGCCACCTCAATTAATTTATTCTCTTCGATCTACAAACTTTCTTGTTTGAAAATCTTTCTTTTACATTCATCCAAGATTGGAGAAATTGCTAATTATTATCACTCGGAAATACCTTTGAACCAAAGATCCCAAAGGTGTCATAAGTATCAGGGAGTAGGTTTGTGTCACTGATTAAACTTACTCTCACTTCTGAATTGGTGCTTGCCAATTTGAGGGGGGTCCCTAGATGATTTGAGACTTCAACTTTAATTTCATGGGGGGAAATTGTACCTCAAATCTGCAATAAAATACTCAAAATATGCACTTTCTTCTTCAAATCAGTAGCATAAACTTCAGATTTATGATTAAATATGTTTAAAAAACACAAAATTTGTAAATATGTGATAATATTCCCTTGTTTCTGCAATGGAAGTTGCATTACAGAAAACAGAATTGACCAAAAGAACAGCCTAAACTCAACGTTTTATTGCTTATATAAAATATCCCCTTATAAATCTGCAATTAAGTTTGAAAACCAACAATGATATTCTATGAAATTTCCCTTGAAACCACTATAAAATCCATTGTTTTTGATGATGGGTGTCTTGTCCAGGTTGCAATGATAGAGTGAAATGAAAAGAAAAATTGCAAAGCAAAATATAATATTTGAATCTCACAAGTTCAAGAACTTCAAAACTAGAACTTTGAACATGTAAGAGCTATGCCAGATAGGATTCTTACACATGTATTGTCATATTTTTTTCTCCAAAATATGCCAATTTAGTCCTCATTATAAATTTTCAAACAAATAGATTACAAGTTAACACATTCATAGGTTCTGCTTTTAGGATACATTGATTTTTATACCATGGCCGATGGATTTTCCTTCATATTTTCTGCTTCTGCTTTATCCTCTTTTATTTGACTTTTCCTTTATGGGTGGAATAATTAACTGTGAACATGCCTTTCTGATAGTGAATCTTATACTCTGGAATTTGTTACTTGATGTAACATTTTTGTCTCATCCACCCTCATTGTATGTTGTTTGGCTTCAAATTTTGTTTGTATGTTTTTTTCATTTGTATCCTCACTATTTTAGTCTTCAAGTATACTGTTTATTTGTTCTAACTATTTGGTTTAAGAATTTGAGTTTGACAAGAGAATTTTCTAGATGACCATACACAATACTTTGACAATTTTTAGAATGCTTACACTCCTAGAATATGTTCTCGACTGTGTCTAGTTTTCCATGTCAAGGGAATTTTTCATCCTTAAAACTAATTCAAGCTAATCTAGATTTTGTAGGGTTCCTTTGTAATAGAACCGACAACATGACTTTGATCTCATGGGATGATTTGTACATCCAAATACTATTGAGCCTAGTAAGCCACTAGAATTGATTATCCTAATTGACATACCTTTTGGGACCAATGGATTCTTCATGTGCATGAGCAATAGAGTTTATGACTATTGTACTAAAATTGGTGTAACACCCCGTTTTTGACCCCGTTTGCATTAAAATGCATATGATGTATATATTGTAATTAATCATGGTGTGGAGATAAAGGTAAAATCCCCACCATTGTTTTATCATTTTATGTTCCGACGATTAAAATCATTGTCGATGGTATATTCGTGCTAGCCGACACATTATAATTTTTCGTCATGTAAACATGCATTTTAATTAAAAACACCCACAACCAGCTATGTCAATGCAACCATAATGAAAAGGGAATGATTTACCTAAGGATAAGGAGGGGGAATTATTTAACCTTTAGGGCCAATAGGGAAAAGCCACATGTCAATAGGAGAACCCATAAATAAGTCAACTACCAAATTAAATCCTATAATGTTAGTTGGGGCATTTATTGCATGGACAGTGGTGTGTGGCAGGACTATCAGTCCTTGCCCACATGCACACTCCACCAGGAGACTCATTCACCCTCACATGGGTAGGAAGGGAGGATGACCCCCATTCTTCCATTTTGGGTCATTCTCAGGCAGGGACGACTATTCTTCTCCTCATGCATAGGTTTTGGGATTTTTTCTCACGCAGAGAGCTGCCTCACATTAACAATTTTGCTATGTGTGTGAATTTCGTTTTTGGATTTTGCTGTGTGTAGTCACTTTGCAGATTTTGTGGGTCTGGGTATACGAATCCATCTCCACGCTGAAAGTCTGTTACGTCTGATTCCTTTCCCGATCGGGCTGTGTCTTTCTTGTTGTTTTTAGTGGAGGAATTCTGGTTGATGTTTTCCCCACGAGTATGGGTTGTTGCTGAGTTGTTTTGGTCACTTTAGGGCTAAGAACAACTCTGGGATTGTCTTTCTTATTCTGAGCTGTGTATCACCATTTTTGGCTGCAGTAATGTTTCCTTTTTCTTCCCCAGAGCCGTGAATTGCTTGATTTCGCTGTGTGTATGCAGTGGCTAGTCTTTGGACTGTATTGGAGATGTAATGAAGGATTGGTCTGCTTGATAAACCTGGTGTGTTCGAGAGCCTCATAGACAGAGCTAGAGGGATGGATTTGTTCTTCACACCCCCTAAATAGCACTGGAAGGGAAGTCAGGGCCTAAGGGACTGTGTAGTAGAGAAGGTACTGATTCCTTGTGTTGGGTGTGTGTGGGTGTCCTATAAGTCCAACTATTTATGGTGCAGGTGTCCTTAGCTCTTCAGTGAGCCCACCAGCTTAGCAGTCAACTTTTCCCAGCTCCCTGATGGCCTAATAAACCCAACTGTGTTGGCTTGGCTAAGTTGTGTATCTTTGGCTATGTGTGAGCCTGCTTATTTTCCTTATTCCTTGGGGAATCATGCCTAGCTCGAGGGTGGTATTGTTGCTGAGAGATTAAGGAGCACACTGGCCTATGAATGGGTGGAACGTTGCAGCGACATAGATGGTTGCAGGGCATTCTTCTTCATAAGATAAGTATTCTTGTGTTTCATCCTTGCAATTTACATTTGATAATGAATTACAATGAACATGCTAAATGCTTGAATGTATGGTTTACTTCCGTTGTATGGCGATAATGTATGCATGTTTTAGTTCAAAGCATTTCAAATTTTATGTGTATATTCAAGGGGCTAGTTGCTCGGATAGATAATGTTATGGTAACGTCCTCTTCACCGGTCGGAGGGTCGGGGATGTTACAATTGGACTTACAATAATCCCACTGGCAATATCTCCAAATGGGACCATGCAAAGTTCTACTCATATTAGGAAGATTCTCAATTGTAATAAGTGTTAGAATTTTATCATTCAAGCTAGTATTATGATCTTAGGATGCTATCTGAGAGAATAACATGCATAGCAATAAAACACAAGAGACAAGAGACACAAATAATTTTCCTTGGGGAAACCATAAAGTAGAAAACCCCGCAACTTCCTCAGAGATAGAATGAGCACCAATGGCAGTAGTAAAACCCAAAAACATAAAGATGATCTCCACAGCTTCTCTCTCTCTCACTCACTTGAGAGAGGTACTTCTCTCTCACTCATGCGCCCCAGTGAGTGAGTGTGTGTGTGATAAATACAGAGGCTCACTCTCTATTTATATTCTTCTGTTCACTTAATTTACACTTTAACATGTCAGCCCCACTTAACAATTACTTACTAGAGCCGACATCTCTAGGAGAGTCTAATAACCCTAGTGCCCCACAAATGTGGGGACTTTTCCCTCTGATCAACAAGGAGGGTTAACCTTGACACAACCGTGGGGACTATTGCCCCATCTTACAATGGAGGGTTAACATCAATGACTTTACATGACTTGTTACATTATTGAATCTCCTAATCGGACCATCGGGGCATGACATGACTCAATTACATTATAGATATTTCCTGGAATAAACATCAGGGTACAATACATAAGATATACAAGTGAATACATTCCGAAGTTACAAATACATCAACACTCCCTCTTAACTAGGAAGGTATTCTCTCGACACAATTTATCAGCACAAGTCTTCTTCTCTGTATCATCTGGATCATCATCAAGTCATCTTTGTCTTCAAGTCATCTTCATCTTCAAGTCATCTTCATTGCAAGTCATAGTCAACGTCAAGTTATATTCATTGTCAAGTCATATTCATCAAGTCTAGATCATCACTAGATCTAGATCATCATTGGATCATCATCAAGTCTAGATCATCACTTGATCTGGATCGTCACTGCTAGATCATCATCAAGTCAGGATCATCACTTGATCTGGATCGTCACTGCTGGATCATCATCAAGTCTGGATCATCACTTGATCTCGATCATCATCAAAGCTGGATCATCACTGAATCATCACCATCATTACTACTTCTGCTATCTCAATCAAATGGTGCTATCTTTTCATTCTTCTCATCACAGGAAGTTCTATAGAGCCAACCCTTTTTCCTACTGGTTGTAGTCCTACCCTTCATGTAGGTCTTCAACGCTTATATATGAACCTAAGTCAGAATGGCCCACCCAGCTCTTACATCTGACCTCATCTTGTCAGAAAGGAACGCCCAACACTCACATCTGACCTCATCTTGTCAGAAAGGCCCAGCACTCACATCTGACCATGTGTAAACACATCGTGCCAGAATGGCTTAGCACTTATATCTGACCATGTTCGAAAACACCACATCTGAAGGACTTTGCACTTACATCTGACCATGTTTGAAAACACTGCATTAGAAGGGCTCTACACTTACATCCGACCATGTTCGAAAACACCGCATCGGAAGGGCTCTGCACTTACATCCAACCATGTTCAAAAACACCGCATAGGAAGGGCTCTACACTTACATTTGACCATGTGCGAACACATCGCATCGAAAGGGCTCTCAATCCTACATTGAGGATTCTTGGTAACTGACCAGGTGCCTCCATTCTCCCATAGAATGGAATCAACCCTTATATCTGATCAAGTGGGAACACATCCCTCAATCACATCAGAATGGCCATGAACTCATATCTGATCATGTAATACTACATCCCACAGTCATATCAGAATGGCCCTCAGTCCCAGATTGAGTATTCCTGGTAACTGACCAGGTGCCTCCATTCTCCTAGAGAATGGAAACTCAACACCAAGCTGAGTATTCCTGGTAACTGACCAGGTGCCTCCATTCCAAGAATGGCATTCAACACTTATATCTGATCATGTAGGAACCAATCCTACAGTCACATCAGAATGGCTCAACACTCACATTTGACATGGAAGGAACCAATCCTCTCGCCATGACAGAATGGCTCAGCCCTTACATCTCACCATGGAAGGAACCTAATCCTCTCACCATGTCAGAATGGCTCTAGGTCTCATCATTTCCCCTTGGAGGGAACTTCGATCTGGAGAACACCAAGCTTCTCCCTGAAGTATTCAAACTTCACTCTGGCCAATAGCTTCGTCAACACATCAGCTATCTGTTCGTCCGTCACAACATACTGGAGCTTCACTGCTCCTCTCTGCACCATATCCCTGATATAGTGATATTTGATATCATACTGAAGTAGCACCTCGAAGTGCTCTTCCTATCAATGGCACTGCCTGCCCAATACAAATCCACATAACCTTCCAGGTTAATCTTTTGATTTGCCTCATACTTGAGCCCATAGTCAACTGTACCCTTCAAGTACCTCACTGCATGCTTTGTAACCATAAGGTGAACATGTATCAATGTGTTCACAACAAAGAAAATATATGGTCTCGTATTTTTCAGGTAAATCATTTGACGATATATCATGGAATCAACCGATTCTGATGAAGCAACACTCAATAGCTTCAGGTTCAATGCCATAGATGTGGTCATGGCCTTGCATTCCATAATCCTGAACCTCTTTAGGATCTCTACTGCATACTTCCCTTGTCCACACCTCCATGCCTAGAACGTAGTGCATCATGCCCAAGTCCTTTATCTCGAACTTGGAAACAAGTATTCTTCTTGCAAATTTAATGAGTTCCTCTTTTCTATCAGGAACAAGTCATTGACATATAACAGGAGCATCATTGGTCTTTCGCCTTCAACCTTGAAGCAAAGGTTGGAATCCTCTTTACTCTTAGTAAAGCCTAGAGTCATCAGTAATCTATCCATCCTGTTGTACCATGTCGAACTTCAGGATCTTCTGCAGTCACTCCCTCTGAAGTGGAGCATCATTCTCCCTCTGTCTTTTGTACTCTATGCACTGAAACATTCTAAACCATAGTGACAAGTAGCTTCCTCTTCTACTAACATTCTATGTATACACCTAGGATCACTAGATACCAAGATCCTCTATCTTGAACTTTTTCAAAAGTTCTTCTCACACCCATCTATGAGCTTGTCATCCTCTATAGGCTTTCATCTTCAACCTTGTAGCAAAGGTTAAGATCTTCATCAAGATCATCATGTATGTGTTATCTCATGGGTGTCTTCTAATCTCATACAAGGACTTCTTTGATTTGCACACATGATTCTGCCTATCATGTGTCTCAACTCCCACTGGCTGCAAATGTCTCTTTGTAGTCTATGCCTTCTTTTCATGAGAAGCCTCGTGCTACGAATCTTTCCTTGTATCCCACGATGTTTCCATCTACTGCATGATGGAACTACGAACTTCCCTTATTATATCAATACTGCATCCTAGACATCATTCTTCTTGAATTGGTCTTCCCTTTCTTCTTGGTTACTTCTTCATAGCTGGAAGGTTCTGCATCAATGATGTCGCTGCATTCATCATATTATTCTTTATCTATCGTTACTTGTTCTTCGGAACGAGTCTCATCCTTCTTTTCTTGTAGGTGATTATGTACACGATCTTTCATACAAGTCAAATGCATTAGTCGTATGGTTAAAAACATTTCATAAGGCATATTCATAATGGAAAATTCTTATGCATAAATATATGATCATGCAACTATTTTAGCCAATACAACATTTGTCCATATCTCACGGAAACTTTTCTAGATTCCTTCCATCTCTACCAGGACAACATTGAGATTGTGCACTAATCCAATATGTCAGCAAAGAGGTTTCATTCTATATAAGTAGCAATGGAGAGTTATATAGCACCATGAGCTACTTACCCATCGCATGCATATTAGTAGTATACTGTCATTAATGCAAACATTCTATCATGCATAATACATCAACTAAATATAAACAAATTGCATAACAAAAACAATATCATTAAATGACAATTGAATACTTATCTTTATTTGTTTCGTGGGTTGACTCCTTCTTGATCCTTCCGCTTTATCATCTTCTTCATTCATGACTTCATCAATTCTTATCCAAATTCTCAAGATGGATAAGAGGTTATTCAAGAATTGAGTGCTTCATATTTCCTCATCGCTTGAGGAATCTTATTTGGATTGTGAGAGCTTGATCTTCAGTTGCTCCCATCTTCTCTTTTCTTATTATGAGTCGAGCTTATTTTTCTTGTGTGCACTCTTCCTAGATTCTACTGAAAGTAACCACTTCCTTTAGGCACACATTCCTTTAATGAATGAATCCCATGATCCTGGGAGGCCATTCAAGGTGGTTATCACCACTTTTGCATTCTCCACTTCTTCTTCTACCGCTTCAAGTTGTTCTTTGATTTGAGAGACCCTTGTAAAGTATGACTGTATGGTCTCTTCATTCTGGATCTTCACATTCTTCAACTGGTTTCTTAAGGTCATATTCCGATTTATGTTCTTCCCTTCAAATAGCTTGTTTGAGGAATCAAACATCTTCGGTGTATTTAGGGGAGACACTTGTGGTACAAGTTGATCCGTGATTGAATCAGCAATGATCTTCTTGGCCTTGACCAAGTTCTTCTTCTGTAAGGATTTTAGCCTCATATCCCTCTGGAACTGGAACCTCTCTACTTATGTAGGTGTCCAATTAATTTCTTCAGAGAGATCATATACTTCCAGGCTTGAAAGTTGTCAACTTCACCAAGCTTGTCATCAAGCTGATGTGATAGATCACTTTGAAATGAGAACCTCAAATGAAAATAGCAAAAGATTAGATCTTACCGATTTGAGGTGTCCGTCCTGGTTTCGGAGCTGGCTGAGCTAGGGTTTGTCAGAGAAACCCTAATTTTCAAAACTTGGAATCTTTCAGTTTTGATTGGATATAAAGATATATCTCTTCAAGGCGAGCTATCCAATGTACTCCTTTTCTGAAAACAATGGAGGGAAGCTCCCGGAACAGGAAGCCCTATTTTACCAATTTCTTCTTCAGAAATGCCTGATAATTTTTCTATGGTATCTCTGAAATTACTGCTCCTCTATGTCTGAAACTTCACACCGAGGTAACCTCGCCTATTCCTATTCCACCACCATATGTTTCATCAGAATTGGCGTCACCAATTGTGACTTATGAGAGTTTTCCCAAGGTGACCTGTTTCAGGACTGTTCAACATAGTGAAGTTGTACGGATTATCACATGTCACTGTTTCATCTTATGGGTCTGAAACTCAGATCACAAAAAGTACAGTTCGTGCCCTTTCTGGGACATCTTCATATAGGAATTCTCCCCAGGTGTCCTGTTTAGGAATGAATCCTGGAAAAGGCTGGAACCCTAACTTGGAGAGATCATATCTCCTAGAATATACCGAAGCTAAGGCTGAAGTTTGGATAGTGTAAATCAGGATGTTATCTTCAGCCTATGAAATTTTTTGCTCCTGATCCCTCTTGAATCCCGAGATATAGCAAATGTACCAAAATGTATCAGTTTTAGTATTTTAGGGTTTTTTCAGCTCGGGGTCAAACTAGGGTTTGACTTTCCTGGAGTTACACCCAACCAAAAACATCGACCCAGGTCTCTAAACTTTGATTTTGATGAGTAGAGAAAACCTATGCTGGGATCACTAAAAAAATCATCTTCTGTAAGAAGCCCTAATTTCCCGCACCAAAAAGTGAAAATCTCTGGAATCGATTTCTGCTTCGACTGAAAGATGCGCCCTTCAATGGAGAGTCATCCTAGCATACTTTTGCTGATGGATTGTGGAGAGAGACCCAAAAAGTATAAATCCCTAGCTTTATGTAGTTGCACAATGTCTTCCTCTCAGGTTAGCTCTGATACCATGTTAGAATTTTATCATTCAAGCTAGCATTATGATCTTAGGATCTTATCTGAGAGAATAACATGCACATCAATAAAACACAAGAGACAAGAGACACAAAGAATTTTCCTCAGGGAAACCATAAAGGTGAAAAGACCGCAACTTCCTCAGAGATAGAATGAGCACTAATGGCAGCAGTAAAACCCAAAAACATAAAGATGATCTCCACAACTTCTCTCTCTCTCTCTCACACTTGAGAGAGCTACTTCTCTCTCACTCATGCACCCCAGTGAGTGAGCGTGTGTGTGATAAATAGAGAGGCTCACTCTCTATTTATATTCTTCCATTCACTTAATGTCAACTTTAACATGTTGACCCCACTTAACAATTACTTACTAGAGCCGACATCTCTAGGAGAGTCTAATAACCCTAGTGCCCCACGACTATGGGGACTTTTCTCTCCGATCAACAAGGAGGGTTAACCTTAACACAACTCTGGGGACTATTTCCCTGACTTACAATGGAGGGTTAACTTCAATGACTTTACATGACTTGTTACATTATTAAATCTTCTGATCGAAACATCGGGGCATGACATGAATCAATTACATTATAGATACATCCTGGAATAAACATCGGGGTACAATACATAAGATATACAAGTGAATGCATTACGAAGTTACAAATACATCAACAATAAGTAGCTATAGCTCTCTTCTTGTCGCTGTATTATAAGCTAGGAGGCCTTTAGTGTTTGATAAAGTTTTGCACTCTAGCCATTCTCCTTTGTTAAGGTCCCATGAATCCAACCAACTAAAAATCTCCTTCTTTTCATTCTTCTAGCTTGAACACATTCAATTTTAGAGGTGCATTAGTCCTAGAATATCCATGCCTATCTAGGTCAAAAAGGGAAATCCCAACCTCTTTTGCTTCCTAATAGTTATATGACAACTGTTTGTCAACTTGCTTCCAAGCCTCCCAGGTGTGTTTAAGCATAAAAGTTCCTTGTATGTTGAAATTATGTGGGGATCCTATGATATCACACATTGGAAACTAACCTCAAATCTTGTTGACATGTTCTCGATGAATAATTCCGTATTTAATAACAACCTAACATGGTAACTCATGGATTAGATAAAAAAACGAGCCTTTTTGTTGGTAAAATTTTTCCCTCCATGAAAATGTCAATTCTCTCAAGACTCCAGTGCTTAGGCATGGTCGAATGGTAATATTTTTGAAGCAAACCGCTAGAGTTTGAATTGTAATCTTTCCAAGAACCAGTGCAACATGGATAAAGGAAATAAGCTATTTCTAAAAGGGATACTTACACATCTTAGAATCTTACCGGGGTTAACCCTGTTTCAGTCCCAGACAACTAATAAGGGGTTTTGTTAGCACCACTCAACCATAATTCATATTTGTTCATACTAACCACAACAAGTAGAGCTACACAAAACATATCTAGAGATTTCTTTGTTTGCCTCACATAAATAGGCCCAAACATATCGGAGAGATAGATTTAAGAATAAAGTGGTTATTGAAACCCTCCTTAGCCTTGACCCCAAAGATTATGTATTCCCCAAATCCTTGTTGATTCTTGCAAATAAGCGAGAGTATAAACAATGAGTGCTTATAGCTGGAGTTGATGCACAACCCTGATTGATAGATTTATGTAGAAGAATGCTATCATATAAGAACCTGTTAACTAAAAAAAATGTTGTGAATAGTGCAAGCACCATTCGAGTGAATTTGGTTCCAAACCAAAGTCACAACAACATGTGGAGAATAAATCCCTAATCTGCCCTATCATAAGCATTATTAAGTTAATTTTCAAAAAAAAGTATTGATTGGTGTCCTTATACGAATCCATACATTATTCAAAAACAAAAGTCTCGATCAGTGTCCTTAGCCCACTCCATACATTCTCATACAATGATCACTTATCTAGTATGAACTTGTAGAAATGTAGTTTGCTATGCTCTAACAATTCTAGTCACGACCTGTTCAATCCTCAAGTCCATTGCCTTGGAAATAATTTTATAAGCAATGCTCATGAGGAGAATTGTTTGCCTCCCATTTATAGAACCCCAAGTGCATTCTTGGGTATGAGTTTGATAAGACCTTGATTAAGGAATTATGAGGGCCATGCATCTTTGAGCCTTTCTTGACCATCATCCTACATAAATCCTCTTCAACTGTGCCCTGCATGACTTCATAAAATTCATATAGGGGCCATCCACTTTCAAAAACTTACCGTTATTTGTTCTTCATTCCATTCCCGAGAGATTATGAAAGAGTTCCTCTTTTGAAATTTCCCTCTAAACACTTCATCTCAAAAGTGATGACCTTGGTAGGAGCCACCCTATTGTATTTTCTTCTAGCCTTTGGCACTTGATCAGAAAGAGGCTAAGAGGAAAAAATGTTTTGGAAATGGAGACCAAACATATTTCTAATTTCCTGTAACTCTTCTTTCATGGTGCCATTGCATTTTCTTAGCCCCAATATCTTCTTGGAAGGCTTAGGTGCCATTATCCTCCTTGATAGTTGCAACACTAAGACTAAATCTAGTAGACTTTGAGGCCCCTACTCATTCACTGGAAAAGTCAATCTAGAACAATAAACTAAATGTGCAACAAGGGAAAAAAAGTCTAGAGAATGTGGAGTGCAACAACAGTAAAAGCAAGCATAAATGCTGATAGGAACATACTCAATATTCCAGGGAAGACTTTTTTAACTACTTTGGAATTATTTTCTAATTTCCTTAGAAGCATGGAATAATTTTGTTAATGTTTCCTTTTCCCTTTTAGAGGAAATGCCCATTTTGATTGTATGAATGAACACATTTACATACTTAATTCCATCCTTAATAAAAAGTGTGAGATTCATAGAAGCATTCCTAAACCATACACTTCAACCTAAACTTTCGCATGGGAAGAGGCAATAACACATTTTTCTATCTCCATTAACTGAGTTTACCACATCTTTCTACAATTTGAGGGGGAACTTCCACAAAGGAGGTTTCAAACCTAGATTGTTACCCTTTCTGCAGTATACGACAACTTAAAATTTTCCAAATTGACTCTAGAGTCAACATCACAATTCCCAAGGCTGATTTGTAATAGACCTATAAACATTTTTCCAAAACCATCTTTTTCAATTTTGAGTTTTGGAAAAAATGAAAAATCCCGATTGCAAAAATATCTGATATCCACAGTTTGATATCAGACCCAATATAGACATTACAAACCCAGTTCTCAAAAATTGCTTCAAAGGACAGAGCTTAAAGCACGGATAAAAAATCCATTCTATTTAAATTTCCTCCAGAATCTTCCTTTTCAATTGATCTAATTAAGGAAGGAGACTCAACTGAATTCTTTGTTCACTTTCCCTAGACATTACAAACCCAATTTTCAAAATTTGCTTGTTCAATGGATAGAGCTCCAAGCACAAATAAAATTCCAATCTATTTCTATTTTCTAATCAAAGGAGACTCAACTGAATTCTTTTTTCAATTTCCCTTTCTTACACCTATTTCCCATCTGTTCTTCCTTGATGTTTTGGAACTTGAATAGATAGACATAGACCTCAATGCATTATTAGTGATTACTAAAAGGAGGAGGGATTCAAGAGGAAAATTTCCACCTTGTCTCGCATGCTTCATCTTTTCATTAACATCATCTCCATCATTGATGAAACCTCCTGTTTCATTAGTACCTCTAAATATTAACCCTCATTCAAATGCAGAAAATAACACGAATGAAGCATGTCACCCAGGACACTGAAGTAGGAGCTAAGATCCTCGACAAACCCTTAACCAAAATTGAGGACACTAAGGAAGAGCTACATATTTCACTTCTCAAATCCCTTATTTTGGTTGTAAATGACTTTGGGTAGATATTTTTTGTTTAAATTTAAACTATACTAGACTTTGCATGGTTTCTCTTGTATACTTCTTTTTTTGTTTGAAGTTATATTTTGTGAAGTTCTTTTTCCAACCAAAAGTTTCTAGTTGATATTAATTTACTACAACTTATTTTGTTTGGAATCAATAGGTAAGGGATTTGGCAAGGGAGATTTGGCATGGACTTTAGTGGACAGATTCTTGAGTTGGAGAAAAAATATGAGCAGGTTCCACCCATTCCATTATCTTTATTTTCTTATCCACAATAGTTCCATTGGAATTTTTGTTTGTAGGAGTTGGTAGGTCATGAGTAGAAATGCTTGTGATCTGGTGTGGATGTCAAATATGCTTTGCACATCTCCATTTTTCATCTTATAGTTGAAGGTAATATTTATTAATTTTTGGTACAAGAAGGTGGCCTAATAACATCAATGAATATCAAGATAATCAGACTAAATTCTGATAGTAGATACCCAGTTTTGGATTTTAAGATAGGGCAACTCTCTGACGGGCTTGCTATTTTAAGATAAGGCAACTCTCCATATTTTATAGCTAGAGCTTTAACGTATAGATTGCTATATTATAGTTATATATTGAACATGGGTCTATACAACCACCAAAAATGAACCTGCAATCAATATCGTACCCCCACTCAAATGTTGTGTAAGTATGATGGGGGATTTATCATTTTATGATAGTTATGAGGCAAGGGAAGGAGAAAAAATAAATGCATGTTGAGGGTTTTTTTCTTGTAATTATGGTACAAGAGATAAGTTGCAGTATTTTTCCTTTTGAGGGCAAGCCTATTTTCAAAATATTTTAGATATGCTTGTATATGCTAGGGTTATGGCCAAACTATATATCCTTATTGTGTATGGATTTTATGCCTCTCTAGAATGTATTGCATCTATCTTGAACACAGGCCATGAGTGTGGCATTTTTGGGATCATCCTAGTTATCTCCGAAACTCAAACTATAGCATAAATAATTGTAAAAAGGATGGAGTAGGTCATCTACTATAAGCTGATCTAGTCCGCCCTCCATGTAATGACTGAACCAAATTGTAAAGACCGTGCTAAGAGTTGGGTAATTTTTGGAAGTTGGAACTGATTGGTTATGTATTTCTAGTTGGGGAAAGTTATCAAACACTTAAATGCACATAACTATATGTCACTGTATAAAACCAATAGTCCAAATCTAAATATTAATGTTAACTTTCACATGGCTTGGGTGGTATCTTCTGTCAAACACTTTGTCGCATCTCTGTCTAAACTAATTTTTGGGACTGATTCTTTGTCTTAGCACACAGAATGATTGTTTCATGATCCATGTGTCATCACATTGTTATCAAAAAATGTGTATGTAAAGATTTCATATACATGGAAAACCAAGACATTCACCACATGATAAGAAAAATAACTGTAGACTTCATTGCCAATTAAAAACAATAACAATGCATACTAGGGACTGATTTTTAAAGGGGATTTGCATATTTGTAACTTATTTGAAAGGACAACCACTTACTATTAAGATAAATATTCTCAAATTGATAATGACTGGGATGAATGACATGACCAGAAGTTGGTACACAATAATAGAAATGTCTTCCACAAGGTATAGTCTCTTTATGTCAAAGGTATATGCTGGTACATCCCCTTTTAAAGGCTTCAAAACTGATATGAACCTTGACATCAGCCTATCCTTAGAAAAGAATTGAGGATAGATTTCTAATCATCCACAGTGTTGTTAGTATCCCAAACACATTGACCAAGTCTTCAACCAAACTCAAAGAAGTGAAAAATTTATACTCTGATTTGGTTAGGGACATTACAAAGTGAGGCAAATAGATGGGGCATGTATATGTAGGTTGATTGTAATGTTTAGTGTCCTTCTAGAAGGTTCTTTTTTATTTTATTTTTTTGAGCCGACTGGGGTATGGCCTAAGCAATGATGAAATCAGCGACTTTGGCCCAAGATATCTAGGTGGAGTTGTCCATGCCTAGATTGGCCAATTTTAGCACAAAATAATTCAAAACCAGTTGAAACAACTGGTTCAGAAAGGTTTGAGTGAAAACAGGTCAGAACTGACATTTTCTGATAAAATTCTTATATGCACCATCTTTCTTTTCGTTTCTAGATGTAGAATATCATTGTTTTATTTTTTGGTATAGTTATTGAATTTGCAATATATGATAAGATGATATTAAAAACAAAAGAAAATAGACAGTTTGGCTATTGAAATTTGGAACATTCTCTTAGTACATACATATAAGGCCTAGCCAAATTTTGAATCTATACCAATATTGAAATCTTTTGAGGGAAGAATCATAAACATAAATATAATTCACTAATTTAACCACTATTATATTTAAACCTAACATACGTTGTTGATGGGCATGATTAGGGTGGTTACAAGCCTTCCACCTGATCTTATGGCAATTTAAATAAGTATTATTTTTTATAATATTTAGAGAGATCTCAGAACACAACATAAATGCCTTGATTATGATTGGTTAGAAATTTAATTAGTTCATCTTCTTGGTTTTCAATGTGGAATCACTAAATGGTAGGTTAAGACAAATATATTTTTATTCTAGTAGTAATTGGATGCTATAAAAGTACAGAGTATTATGTAAAACATTTTAAATTGCAGAAAGATAATATTTGTCTCATGTTTGTTTCATATATCTTAACTTATCTGTTGTTAAAGAAATATTTTAGGATTATAGGGTGCACAGGGATGAAATTCATTCAAAGAAGGAGAGATTAATGGTCCATATTTGTGTATTGTCACAAATTGCTGAGAGCTATAATAAGCCATAAGATAATGATACTCAAGCTAGTTAGTTTGCATGAGCTCTAAAGAAGGTGATATTCTCCTGATGTTTGATTAATAGTTTTTTTCATTTGAAGTTGCATTTGGAAATTCATTGTCAAAAGTATCTTGAACTAGAATATTTAGGTAATCCACTCGATTTCCTGTTCTCCTGCATGTACATGCACATGCGCATATGGGGTCGTGTTTACTGTCACAGTCACACTCATCTCCACGCCAACGCTGGGAGGCCTTCAAGTCTGTTTGAATTCCGTGTCTTATTATAGAACTAAAATAAAACCAGGTGATTTAAAATAATGTTATGGTCATATAGGTTCCTTTCCTTGTATGGTCAAGTTTCATCCCAGAAAATTATTGTGAGCTGAGCTTGAACATTTTTAGCCCTCACGGCTAAGCTAAAACTGAGTCATACTGGTTGGAATCTTCATGTGCTAGTGGAAGACCGAGGTAATTAGTTTTATAAGTAATGTGGTTAAGTTATCAAATGGAAATGGGTGGGTGAGTGGAATCCACATGAGTCTCTTAGAAATGGCTTCCATACTTGCTGTGCGGATCATGATCATGCATGTAGGGAATGGCATGATATGTTGCAGGTGACTATAGGAAAGGATGCAAACTCATATAGTATAGATTATACATTTGAATGGCTTGTACCCTCAAAGGAGAGGACATGACACAATCTTTGATACACCACATCAAAACATTTGGATTGACAGGAAGGTTAGTCAATTATTTAGTTTAAATGGTTTTAAATTTGAACATATTTTGCACTGGCTTACAAATACAGTCAAGCCAAGAATATTATTATACTACAACTATAGTGAATCTGATTAGAAGTTTATTTATTTTTCTACATGATTTATGCTAGTTTGCAGTAAAAAATCTCTTTTTGTATAAAAATAAAAATTTCAAAAAAGTTTGTTTTGTAGGTCAATTGTACTCTTTGAAATATTCCCTTCAACATGTAACCATGGATCTGGTTAGCTCCCCAAAATATTTAGATATTATGAATAAAATCAAATAGAGGGCCTTTTAGCTAGAGCTAAAATTTTACCCTAGGAATAGTTTTACAGCGTCTTCTAATCAAAGGCTATTTTTGAAGTACTTCAACAAATTACGTTGATTGGTAGTTAAGGGAAAGAAACAAAGGGTAAGAGAATTTAATTTCTGGATTTAAAAGAAGCAGCCTCTCACTTCAACATTGATGTTCCTAATCACACATTGGATTCCATTCAACTCAGTTTAAATTGCTTCTGCACGACCTCCACCTTCGATTTCTATCAATGAAGCCAACAAATTTCCCACTTTCACTTGGAAATCCCTTGGTAGTCTTGTTTCCACTATCAAGGATTTGGATTAACACCATTTCCTGCTACCTTTGGGGGAGCCATTTATCTTATATGAGAAACCCTTTTGGGAAGAGTAGCTACTATTTTTGGAGGTGGGTGCGTAAATATGGTTGTGCTCACTTTAAAATGTTATAGCCATGCTTGGATTCACACTAAAGTGAGTGACTGAGCCACTGTCACTAAGTGCACTTCCTTTTAATTATCGAATGTGATGACCTTCATGTATCTAACTAACCGGCCAAATAATTTTCTTGATATGAAACAAATTTACCAAAGAGATCTCCAATATTTGGCAGATGAATAGTAACTTCCCAAGCTAAGCACATATTTTCATTGCTTTCACCACAAGGTTCTCATCTTTCTCCATCAAATATTCCTGTAACAATTTAATTTGGCTGATTTTCAATTCTCTTGTTGACTAGGAAATACATGAGTTTGTTTAAATTCCCTAAACATGATTGACACTGGCCTTTTCAAACAAGTCAAGGATGTGATTAGTCTCTGGTATCTCATCCTTAATTTTTAAGTGGAAGTTGTTTCAGTTCATTTTAACCACCTTTGTTAAGGATTGAAATAACTCCATTTCTCACATTTGTAATTCAACATTTTCTATACTTAATAAATCTCAGGATCACATAGTACCGTGTAAAGAGTAAAATGTTAATGATTCATAAATGTTGAAAACATTAATCCTTCAAACATTACTGTAATAAAAACAAATATCAAATCAATTCCAATCTTGTATCATTAGTAAGTGTCAAAATTTTCTAAGAGTCAAGTGCTGATATAAATTTTATGAGTGTCAAAATCATACACAACAATCATTTCCAAGTCTATACAAGTCCTATTTTCGCTTGAAAATAAAGTTTTTATGAACTGAGGTTTTTTACAATAATTTTTTCCAAGCTTTAGCATCATTATATAGTGTGTTGATGACCTAAAATTACAGCAGTACCCTCTTATTGCAATATGGTGTAAACAATGGTTATTTTTCTTGAATATCATTGTATTCTCATTTAAGGAAGTGTCTTCATGTCCTCTTATCATGGGTCTCTTAATGGAGTATGATTAAATATCAAACCTTAAACAAACATAATGGTTTCCAGGGAATAGTGATTTTTGCAATCCCATTAAGCCAATTTCTTGAGTTTTGGTCAAAATTCCTAGAAAAGGTTTAAGGATTTCATAACATGCTTGATCACATATTGTGAACTTATACAATCTATCATCCTTTTCCAACCATTAGATACTCAAAGTTCTGTATTGATCCTTTTTACCATTATAGAGGACTTTGTAAGTTAGGTTCCCAAATTCTTAAAGGGTGCTAGCGCAATGAAAGAGCGTCTGCCTTACAAGCAGGAGGTTGGTGGTTTGATTCCTCCATGCCCTAATGATATTATAATATCGGTTAAGAAAAAATAAATTAGTAGCCAAAAAAATAAGAGATAAGTGACCATACAAAATGACCAAAATTTGTATATAAAATTACTAAAAACGACTAAATTAGTGACCAAAAAATGAGAGATGCAAAACTAGGCATTAAAAAGGATGCAACACGTGGCGCAAATGATGAAGCCAAACATGGCATTGATATGGTAGCAAAATAAGACACAAAACTAGGCATTAAAAGCAATACAACACGTGGCGCTAATGATGAAGCCAAACATGGCGTTGATATGGGAGCAAAATAAGACGTTAGTTTGGATTCAAAACATGACGCTACATAGGAAGCAAAATATGATGCGATAATATAAGAAATATTTGGCGTCATTTTGGTAGCAAAACACGATGCAAAAAAGGAAGCAAAAATTGGTGCAAATTTGGAAGCGAAAATTGACACATATTTGGAAGTAAAACATGGTGCAAAATGGGAGGTTAAAGTGGTAGCAAAAATGGATGCAATATTGGATGCTAATTTGGATGCTAACATGGTGCTATTGAGGATGCAAATATGGTGCTAAAGGGGATGTCATATAAGAAGCACAAGTAGACACTCACTAGGAAGTAAAATATGACGTTATTTAGGAAGCAAACCTCGACGTTGTTTAGGAAGCAAAGTTCGATGCTATTCTGGAAGAAAAAAAATAGACGCTATTTTGGACGTCACAAAGGATGCTATTTAGGAAGCAAAAAAAAACATTTTTTGAGACATTTTAAGTTTTGTCCATGACACGTCCGATTTAGCGTCTAGTTTGACCACTCAATGTAAAAAAACATTACACTAAAAAGGGACGCTAATTCCATTATTTGTTGTAGTGTACGTCTTCAGGTCGAACTCCAATGAGACCATTTCTATTCAATCTTTGAATGCTGTAATTATAGTTTTCAACCAAATACAATAAGGATTTTGAAATATTGCCAAATAAGTATCAACAAATATCCTCCAAGAGCTATTCAACTCTACAAAAACTCTAAGAATATTTTAAACTTAACACAACTTCAAATAATGCACCTCATGTTCCCATTCATGACTCCTATACCCACTAGTTTATATTGTAGTTTTCACTAAAATAATGTTACAAAATACACTCATGTGGATTTGGGTAACAAAAACCAACCATCCATGCACTAACAAAAGCTGGAAACAACAGAGTGCAAATAACATAAACAATGAGAAATAAACCTTATGAGAACAAGTTTCAAGACCATATATCCACAATAATTTGGGTTTTAACCTTTAGTCCATGGAGAACATGTGCTTGGTATTTAGAACTTATGTAACCAAACTATGCTCTTTAACACTCTTATCAATAGTCATTTTGCTAGCTCAATGGTCAACACATTGTAATGCAGAGGTCCAAGGTCTAAGCCTTTAAGCTCCTTTTACAAACCAAGATTCTGCGTCCACAAAAGAACTCAACCACAATGGCACCGAGTATCCTTTAGGTGATAGAAACAATCTCTTTAAAAAGTTTTTGAATGCTGGATTTTATTTTACAGTATGTTCTATTTCATTCATTTAATAGAATATGAGTTTAATGTATCATTTCCTTTCTTTCAATCTTTCTATGTATGTGTTTAATTTTATTCACACATAAATCCAGATCAGTGGTATCAAAGTTATTTTATCTCTATTGTCTCTCAGTCAATGTCCCCAACAAGATATGTATATTGAGAGTTGGGTCTTGAACTAGTAAAGCTTGGGGAAAACCATCCTTGTCGGCTCAAACTGCCTCCCATGAGCGAGGAAAAGAGAGATGATGGAGAAGGATATTCTATCAAGCTATTGATCGAGGAATCCATCGAATGACAAAGGAACCATACATTAGAAAATTTCTCTTAGATACTTTGGTGGATCCTAGAAGAAATGGAGGGATCATTAAGTAGTCACTTCAGAGGAGTGACACTCTTCAAGGTATAAGTTGAATTTGATGTCCCTTTATTTGAAGGCCATATTGATGTTGATTCCCTAGATAAATGGTTGAATATTCTAGAAGGGTATTTAGTTATCCAAAATTTCTCCAACAAGGAAAATATCACCTTTGCGCTCCTTAAGGGTTTCCACCATGTCAAAGACTGGTGGGAAAATTATTGTGAGAAAACCTTAACAAAGGAGTTTGAAATGTTTGAGGCCAGTCCCACTTGGGCCTCTTTTATAGATGATAATAAGGAACAATATTACCCTTTGGGAAACTATGATGACCAATACATGAGATGGACCACATTGCATCAAGAGAGGGACCAAGGAATGCCAAAGTACACCAACAACTTTCATACCTTGCACACAAAGATGGGTATCAAAGACTTTGAGTGGAATCTAGTTCTGTAATAATACAATGGCCTACATTGGTACATTTGAACATATATATAATTCCTAGACATGTTTTCACAGTGATATTCTTATTGGTATGCTTCCAAAATTGAGCAAAAAATTAAGCAAAAGAACAAGCAAGAATTTGGATCTACAAATTTTCCATAGAAGTAAGGCAAGGGAAACTCTGGATCATAAAACAAAGAACATGGAAAGGAAAACTAACCCAGGGAAACTAGTCCCAACCATAAGCAATGAGATAAATAGAAAGACAAGGAAGGACATTAGGAAGTGGTGTGAGTTCCACAAAATTCCCTATCACAACATTGATGAATGTCACTCAAAGCAGTAATTGGTGGCCAATATTAGATATTCAGAATTAGATCTTGGTTTTGATTCCGATTCAAAATCCATCACCACAGTTGTAAACAAGGGGAATAAAACCATTGATGCAAAACCCAGTTTCATAGTTGCTATCACACAAATTAAACCAAAGGAAATAGAAGGGTAAGAGGCAGGAGAGTGTCTCGTCCACTAATAGATGTTGGTGAAAGGAACCCCCCTACAATTTTTTGTTGATAGTAGCAACCAAAAGAACCTGATATTAGCAAAAGTCATCAAGATATTGGAGCTACTAGAAACACAACACTTAAAACCATACACCATCAGTTGGCTAAGACAAGGACGTGGTATCCATGTCAATCATCAAAGTCGTCTACAATATGGAATCAAGCCTGTAAAAGATGATGTATTGTGTGATGTGGCCCCATTTGAATTATGTGATGTTATTTTAGGGGAAGCATATGTGTGGAAGAATTATGTTGTGTATAATTCATGGCCTGAAAGTGTAATTGTCACATCAAGAGGACAACTCTAGTGTATCCAATATATAGTTGCACCTACCACAATCTATTTTACCTCAACCAAGCAGTGTAGAAAAATAATCTCCCACACTTCAAACTTTTTCCCTCTTCATAATTTCCTATGAAGGTGAACATCAAATCATAGAGACCCCCACAATCTCTCCGCAGGGTCTCTCTACTGAACACAAACAAGAAGCATGCAAAGCCATTATTGCCTCACCTATCTAGGATGATCCGAATTTTACAGGATCATGTTAACCATGAATTATTTGATTCTATGTAAATGATTTTAAACAATAAATTCTTTGAGAAATATTTTAAAATAGAAATTCTTAAAACAAAATGCATAAATAAAAGGAATGCAAATTAACACAAATGAAAACCATAAACTGAAGAATGCAACTTGATCACAGAGTTTTTTCAGTTTGGACCATGTATCCTAGTTTTAGCTTCCAATGGGACTATTTTTAATTAATTTTCTTGAAATGTTGCAAACTTACATCAATACAGAGAACTCTTAGAGATTTTGTCTGTTACTTACAACAACAGACTACACCAATGATACTTGGATCTGCTAAGGACCTCCCCTAACACTTTATATGAGAACTTGTCTCTTGTGTTGAGAAAAACCACCTTAGAACTATGCTATATCTTCAACGCACTGGCAAAGAACACAATGAATCTTACATTCGACCTTCTCACTGTCAATTTAAAACTTTTTTAGTTCGAACAGTCTGTCTAAACTCTATTACTCAATGAATTCTTTCTCTGTTTGTCTCTATGATGCTTTTTCCATCCATGTCTAACTTGCAAGTTTAAATAACGAAATGGATTGGTTTATGGATTCATAGGTTCTACTTCTAATTGGGTATGAAATATAATTCCATTCCTCAATTATCCTTCATGATAAATTCAAATATCGAAGGCATATCCTTAGTGCAAACCAGGAACTAGAAATCCCAAAAATGATCTTTGTTAGATTGAAAAACCAAATCTACATGCGTAATTTCTAGGTTCATTCTTGGCCATTGAATACTAGATCGTCGATCTATAATCTGCTGTCGTGATCCTGACTATGTTGATCTTGATTGTTCTGATGTCAACCAATCCATTTTGTCCGTTCCAACATACTGGACCCAACTATGCCGATACCGACTATTCCAACGTTGACCTGTCCATTTTTTTGGTTTTGATGTGCTGGCTCTGACTATGCTGATCGTGACTGTTTCAACGTCCAAAGTCAAAAGTAAAAAATTCCAAACAAAAAAACAGTAATATGCCAACTTATCGATACCTACTTTGGAAGCTGAAATTCAGAACAAGCCTAACAATTTCTGCAATGAACATCCTGACTCACAATCCCCAACTATTATGATACTCAATTTGGAGGTTGAAAGTTGCCACTAGAAAAAAAAATCAACAATTTTCCTACTCACTTTCGATTCCCAAATGTTTTGATCCTAACTTTGGAGATTGGAAATCGACATTGGTCCATGTCAGTGCCTACTTGTAAAGAATCTGGAATATGTCAATGGTGAAAGGTCGACATGGCTACCAACTCTAATGCCATATCATCTACAATTTTCCATGTGACACTCGATGGGTGTGCCACACCAGCATCCTATAGGCCACGTGTCACTATTTTTCCTGTTTTTGTTGAAATTTTGGAGCACGATATCTTTCACGTCCGGATTCCATTTTTTATGAAACGAGTATCAACGAAAAGCTCTTGCTGAGATATAAGAGACTTTGTGCTTCTGTACAAAATTTGGAGAATTTGATTTTTTTTCCATTTGGG
Source organism: Pseudotsuga menziesii (assembly GCA_001517045.1). Lineage (NCBI taxonomy): Eukaryota > Viridiplantae > Streptophyta > Pinopsida > Pinales > Pinaceae > Pseudotsuga > Pseudotsuga menziesii. The sequence goes on along the minus strand of LPNX011172474.1, from coordinate 95,935 downwards.
AGATCCACCTAGATCGAACCTCCCCACTGGAAGCTTTTGGACCACCGAAATCCTGAAATTACCCAGTCATCAGGTGAGGGTACAACTCTCTCACCTTTCTGGTATCTATCCATTGTTCCTTTCTTAGGTCCATTCATTTAAGAAACACACAAAGATATTCCACATATCTTCTTTTTGAATTTATTAACCTTTTGTCAGGATTAATGTCTTCCTGCAACTCATTTAGATACTTAGGTACAAAATGATAAATAGAAGGAAAATGAATTTTTTCCTCTTGATCCATGATCATCAAAGGTTCACACAATTTCAAGTTTTATACATTCACAATGGAATAAATCTACTTATATGGAGGTAAATCTAACTAGAAATCATTATTACCAACTTTATCCATTGTGAAGGGTCCATACCTGAGTGGTTTAATATTTTTACCTTGACCTTTAAGTCGATCTTTACTGATATGAAGCCAAACTTGATCACCAACTTGAAAATAATGATCTACAAGATGCTTGTAATGTATTTACCCCATATTTTCTCCAATTGTTCATGCACTACATGCTGTATCATTTGGATCTGCTAGATGAACTTTGAAGATTTATCTTCATAAACTTGTCCATCTTCCATAGAATATTTCCCAAAGACAAAGTCTAAAGGAGACTTCTAAAAATATCCAGAACATGTCTCAAAGGGATACTTTTGTGTGCAAGAGTGAATGGCACGATTGTTGGCATGTTGTACATAATGCAAGTGCTTATCCCAAAGCTTATGATACTTAGTACAATATCCTTGGAGTAGATTCACCACTGTGCAATTGACTACTTCAGTTTGTGGATGAAAAGAAATACTCTTTTTAAACTTGGTGTCCATAAGTTCCCACAACATTGACCAAAACTTCTGAAGAAAATGGGAATCTTGATCAGATACAATGGATGTAGGTAACCCAAAATGAACCCAAACATTCTGGAAAAATAATTGAGCAGTAAACTCTGTTGTGATGTGCTTTTTACAAGGCATTAAAATGCCCATTTTATCGAACCTATTTGTAACCAGATTCAAGTAATCATGACCTTTACTAGACATATACAACCCTCCTATAAAATCCATAGACACACATTCTCATGGACGAGAAGGTACACAAAGTGGAGTGTACCAACCCAATTTTATGTTACTTGGATTACTAGTAGCACACATTACACAACCCTTTACATATTTGGATACAATATCATTCATTTGAGACTAATAAAAATACCTCTGAAGCTGAGCTACTTTGTTTCCTACACCAAAGTGACTAGGTATAAGAGAAGCATGAGCTTCTCTAATTACTTGAACTCTTTCACTTCGTGGAATACAATTTTTGCCAAGATGATACAATAACTGGTCATGAATATGATAGTCTAATTTTTTTGTTTGTGTACCAAGCATTAAATATTCATAAACATCTTTAAAGTCTTCATCCTTAGCATATTGTTCAATGTAACTTTCATGATCCAATGATAAATTTTGCAAAATAATAGTTGCATTTGTTGGAGATCTTGATAACATGTTTGCAACTTTATTTTGAATTCCCTTTTTATTTGATAACTAAATGAAATTGCTGTATAAATCCCATCCATATGAAATGTCTTGATTCTTGTATATTAGTTTGTGCATGTAGATATTGTAATGGTTTATGATCAATATGTATGATTGTTTCTTAACCCATTAAATACTATTTCCACTTCTTCAGACTTTGTACTAATGCATACAACTCTTTATCACATGTAGGATAGTTAGCTACTGCTTTAGAGAATGCTTTAGAATGATAACATATAGGTTCTTTTATGTTGCATTAAGACTATCCCCATGGCATAACCACTAGCATTAGTTTCAATTTCAAATGGTTGTTGTAGATATGGTAATGCTAGAATTGGTGTTGTATTGATATTTTCTTTCAAAGTGTTAAAGGCCTTATGTTATTTTCCTCCCCACTAAAAGACCCATTTCACACTTGTCAAAGCATGTAAATGGGAAGACATAAATTAGAAGTTAGAAATAAAATTCTTTCAGTATTGGGATGCTCCTAGGAATATTCTAACTTTTGTTAAATTATTTGTCTTGGGCCAATTCTGAATAACCTCAACCTCATAGGGATCTATTCTTAGTTCACCACTCCCTACAATGTAACCCAATTAAACCAAAGACGTCCTTGCGAATTCACATTTGGACATATTCAAATATGATTTCTCCCTTGCTAAGACATCTAAGACATGTCTTACATGCTTGACATGTTCCTGCCAAGTTCGACCGAATATTAAGATATCATCTAAGTATACTATTACAAAGTCATCAATGAACGGCCTAAATACATCAGTCATAATCTGCATGAATGTAGCGGGAGCATTACAAGGACTAAAGGGAATAACCATCCATTCAAATGAACCCTATTTAGTTTTAAAAACAATTTCCTAAATATCATTTTCATGGACTCTAATATGATGGTAAGCACTTCACAAGTCTAGCTTAGTGAAATAAACAACATTTTTCAATTGATCTAAAATATCATAAATATGAGGAAAAGGATATTGATTCTATTTTGTTCAATGTTCTATAATCCACACACATATACCATGTGCCACCTTTATTTGTAACAAGTACGAATGGTAATCCTCCCTCTTAGGAGGTAATCCTTGTGGTTCTTGAAATGTCTCATCAAAGTCAGAAACAACTTTAATTAAATCATGCTTATGCAGAGGATCACATCCGTCAAAAGTATGATTACTATCACTTTCTTTGGGTTTAATAATCGTGAGAACTAATTTCTTGCTGGCGCTTACGAGCCTCTTCATCTATCTAATAGAGACAAGTGACATATTTGTTTTCATGCCATGGGATATTACTATGAATTCTGATCTATCTTTAAACAAGTCGTATTTGTTTTCTTCCTTGTAAAAGATTGCTTTCCTGTCATAAAGATAAGGAATGCCTAATACAATACCACGTATATCTATGGAACCACATCCAAATCAACTTCATCCATAAATCCCAAATTTATAGAAAACTTTTGCATTGCTTGGTAACTTGAAGTTGTGCATTTTCAAAAATCCATCCAAGTGGATATGGTTTGGGGTGTGGTGTAGTTTCCAAACCAGTTTTTTAAAGTATTTCTTCTGAAATCAGGTTAGCTTGTGATCCACTATAAAATAACGTACGAATTTCAATATGCTTAGAAATCACCCTCATCTGAAATATATCACTCATTTTCTTTTCATCAACAACATGTTCAACTTTTGAAACACAATTAGAAGAAGATTTACCTTGAAAACCCGCGGCTTCTATCTTTGTCTCATCTCCAAAGTCCAATCCCAAATTGCATTGTATAGTGGTACTGGTCTTGCTTTCATCCCACATGTTCTGAGACTTCTCTAGATTGAGTTTCGAGTGAAGTTTCCAGCACCTTGATGCATCATGATCCTTTTTTCCGACAAAGTGTGCATTTGGGTTTTTCTGCTCCCTTCTTCACGGTAACTCTTTTCTTACATTTTCCTTTACCTTTAAACTTGTTTCCTCTTGGATTGAAAGTCTTATTGGAAAAGTTATTAGCAATATTCTTCCCCTTGGACTCAATATAGTTGGCTTGTACACACACTTCATACAAATTGTTAGGATTAAACATTGGGATTGTATGTTTTAAGCAACTATGCAATCAACTTATTTGTTTAAGAAGTGTTTATCTAGTATAAAGAGGAATACCCAACACTAAAGCCCCGTTTCTAAAATCTTATGTGTAAGACTGCACACTTTGTCCCTTACATTGTATGTAGTTCTACCACTCCATGAGAGCTTGTTATTTATAATCCAATGGATAGAATTGTTTTTCAATGCTAAAACAAACTCATACCATGAGGAAATAAATTTACCTTTAACAAACAGGTCCTGTTGAGGTTTTCTCTCTGTAGAAGGAGGAAATCGACTTGGATGAAGACCGACTTAGTCAGAGATATATGCTCACATATGATACCAGAACAGGAGATCAAGGATTGGTGGGACCGTAAGGTTGCGAACTACTTGCAAAATTACGCAAGACGAAGCAGATTAACAGTCGCTGAAGCTAGAGCCAGATTTTTCACAGAAACACATGAAAAATTCGTCGAGTCTGTGCCACAACTGTTGAAGCAGCTTTTGGATGAGAATACCAGATGCAACTAAAGAACAATAGTTGATAGATAAACTATTCCGAGGAGGACGAACAAATCTGTTGGAGTGGTTTGAGAAAATCACCGATGACTTCTGTGAAGAGCAAGCAGTCAAAGACCAAACGTCGGTAGAAACTGTCAAAGTGAAATTCTACACAGACTTCACCGAGAAATTCTTATGCTCCCTGCCGACCTTGCTGTTCAAATTCTTGATAGAGAACGAAGCATGCCACATCGTCGAACCCAGACCACCACTGTGCGAACAGCCACCAAACACCAACTGGGCGAAGAAGCAGAGGAAGTGGGAGAAATTTATTGCAGAAAGGGAGTGGGAATACTTCCTGAGCAAGTGATTCAAGCTATCTGGGCTTCCTAAAAAGCGTCAGGTAGGCTATGGTGGGGTAGCTGGTTTTGTGTCGGAGATAGAGTATAGTGGATCCTAGTCGACTTCAGGAGGATAGATGTCACCAGTGATGAAAAGTCGACCATAGAAGACTTGAAGAGAATAGTACTGTACGGAAGTATGTTGGACATTCAGAAACAAGAAAGGGATGAGAGACAGCAGCGAAGGGATGCAAGAGGCGAAAGAGCCGACGGGCTGCGCAGAGAACAAAACCCTAGGGCGACCGACCATGAAGAGAATCCGCCAGAGTCGGGTCATGACCGACACGAAGAGGGCGTTGAACAAGAGGTGTCCCCTATGGAGGAAGAAGTATGGATAGAGCAGCCAGAAGCTCTCCAATTAACAGCTCCCGGTGAAGGAACGACCCTTTTTCCATTAAATCCACATACCCGAATACAGACTATTATCGAAGACGAACTCCGACTAAGAGCTAGTGACTATAGTATATGGAGTCGACTAGGCGACGATACATACACCGGACGACATCTTGTCATATGCCGACCATTCGAAGGGAACTGGGTCATGATCCAAGCGGCACCATCCCTCCGAAATATCCACTTGCTCTTACCGACACAGGAAGGAGCACCCCCCCCCTGCCAAATACAGCTTTTGAAGAAATAGAACACGCAGACCTACGCACACAAAATTTCAGTGGAACATCAACAGTAGAAATCCACAACAACCCACTGTACGTCGAAGACAAATCGACCACCGACGGAGGTACCAGTTCCGTCGACCAAAATTCCGCAGGAGCGACTTCATCAACAATCCCACCACTTTTCCCACCACCCATGCCTTCGACCCTGCCAACTTCTAAGAGCAGTGAAAGTGACTCAGACATGGGTCACGGAACAGCTCACATTCCTCTCTACGAGGGGGATGAAGACCCCAGACGACATTGGTTCGTCTGTGAGTCCACATGGGATGCAAACCAGGTGAAGGATGAAGATCGACAGATGGCTCAGTTCGCAGGAGCCTTACGAAAAAGGGCCTTGACTTGGTACATGACATTTTCCGAAAGGCAACCCAGAGCGTCCAAAGCTAAAATTAAAGCATAGTTCTTATCCTTTTTCAAGACCCCAGACGCTAAGCACCTGGCCGCCAAAAATCTCAAGACAACGCAGCAAAAGCCAGGGGAAACCGTCTACGATTACGGCAAACGCTGGAAGGACCTATTGAGTCAATTAGATTATGTTATTGACGAACAATTACTAATTCAATGGTTCCTTGCAGGCTTATCACAAAAAGTTCGCTGACACATCAGTCTGGAAACATTCAAGACATATGAAGATGCGCTGACCAAAGCTCTGCAGGTGGAAATGGACGAAGATATACCTGCCTATCTGACGAACCACAGGATAGAAGAACAGCTGGAAAGTGTGCAGAAGTCCTTGAAAGAGCTGTCCCTCAAAAATCAAGAAATTTGGTGTACTAAATGTTCAACGGCTGGACACTCGAAAGACAATTGTCGACATGAATACAGCCGACAAGACGTCCGATTTGTGCAAACTAAAGTCTTTTGCGATATTTTCCAGGAGGCCGGAGACCATTCTACGAAAGAATGTTCGTTTAACATGAAGAATGCAAAAACTTCCTGGTGCGCCATCTGTGAGACAAAAAGTCACAATACGGCCGACTGTCAACTAAACCTGAAAAACAGACAGAACTATCAAGTGGTCTACCAGACGAATGCAGTGGTGCAGAGAAATACGCAAAATAATACTAATGACCAGAATGGGCAATGATACGAAGGCCGACGATATGAGCGCCGGTACAACAATCGACGACAAGGGTTTGGAGGAAGAGGTCGATTCGTCGGGAATCGCGACATACGACCACGTCGATCTACCCAGTTCTTCATATACTATAAATAAGGACACAGATGTGCAGACTGTCTGTACAAGGACAGAACTGAGCTTAAATTTTGTACGCATTGTGGGGTAGGCGATCACTCTCTGGAGGATTGTCCTACCATGTTAGAAAAAATCAATAATAAGAAAAATGTTAATGTCTTGTCTTGTGTACAAAAGCATGATATATTAACCACTAAAAATCTGCATATTGTCACTCGCCAAGGCACAAAAACAGGGCCTGATAACCCCCAAATTAGTAAAATTAAAAACACCAATGGTTATCCGGATCCTATGAAGGAAAAACAAACTTATCAAGAAGCCACACACATATTTCAAGACATTGCACAGCAAGAAGACATTATTACCAGTCGACTTAGCACGACACAACAATTAACACATCTCATCCAAACCGACAAGTCTGTAGCCCAGTTCATTGATTTATTACACGAAATAAAAAGCACTAACCTTGGAAAACAAACTAAGAACATTTGTAGCCTAAATCAAAAAGACAAAAACGATGTCGACCCACTTGTCGACCTGGAAATCGAAGGTTATCACGTTCGACAAGTGGTGCTCGATTTCGGGTCTCAGGTCAATATCATGACCAGAGATACATTGGAAACGATGGGCCGACCTCGACTCTATGAGTCAGGCCTTTACCTAAAACTCGCTGACCAAGGCCTCATTGAACCCATTGGGGTTTGGAAAGATGTTGACACAACCATCAGAGGAATTTCGACCAAGGTTGATTTTGAAATCATCGACCCCAAAGAAGGATCTAGCTCCTTCCCAGCGCTAGTTGGTCAACCTTGGGGTCGAAAGATTAAAGCCTCCATATCCTTAGACAAAGAACGAATTAAGTTAAAAGGAAATGGTAAAAAAGTCATTGTACCCATTAATCCTTCCCAAGGAGCACCTTGGACCGAACCGATTGATGAGGAAGTCGATGTCAGACAGCTTTACCAGATCCATAATAATACGGACTATACCGAGCCAAACATTTATGGGGAGCTTCATTTAGGTAAACAAGACTCAATTGGTTACAATTCAGATGCTGAATTATATGACTGGGAGATGGAAAATTATGAAACACAAGCAAGAGGGTGTTGGACTATACAAAAAGTACAGAAAAAACCCACCCGACAGTGCTTCACTGTATCAATTATCCCCAAAGTCTTTGAAAACAAAATCAGGGAACGACCTACATTACAGCCGACCAACTTACATAATACCCAACTGCCCAGGTATAAGGAAAGAGAATCACCAATAATGCATCTTGAACAAGTATCTAAAAATATTGGAGAACATGGCAGACTTCAAAGATTAGTGGAAACATTTATAGGTCAAGCAGCTAGATGGTGGAACACCCATCAGACAAAATTGCAGACCTGGACAACTGCTTCAACTTTCTTTGTCGAATGATTTGGTGGGAGAAAGTTAACCCAGGACACTCAAATCCCTATCTTTGTCTAAGGCCAAGACCCAGAAGCACACATCAAGCTTTGTGAAAAGGAGTGGAGACGGCTTGGACACAAAGATGAGCGATCCTGGCCACATTTGTTCCCTTCAACCCTAGCTGACTTGCCTACTAAATGGTATAAGATGGAGGAAGCTAGAGGAGAAACCTTCTTTTGGCATGAACTTAAAGAAAATTTTATTAAGGATTTCCAGTTCATACCTCAAAATGAAAAGTTGGCCGGGACAGCACACCAGATCAAACAGTTTCTTCAACTGACAGAATCAAAACCCGTCCAAGACCATCGACAAATCAGGGACTGTAACAAGATACAAGCTGAATCAAAATCACAGTCGACATGCTTACACTTGGAAAATTAGCACATAGAAGGTAAGAGCTTTAGATGGAAGACCGACCACATTGAAACAACCAAGCCGGTCTACTCAATCCTGAAAGTCGAGACCACCGACAAACCAGACCTAGACATAATGACTACAGCCGAATTTTCAGCTACATTTTCACAGTTTCAAGAAGGCAGTTGGCCAATCAATGAAGCTAACGCACCAGAGTGGCTAGATGCCAAAGTGAAAACTAAGGATATCGACATTTCAAACGATGACCGTCCAAAAATAGCTAAGATTGGGGACTACTGGAACGAACACCAAACCACCGAAATCATAAATTTACTGAAAGAATTTCAAGATGTCTTTGCAAGGGACTACAAAGACTTAAAAGGGTTAGTACAAGAAATGGGAGAAATGAAAATAGATACTAAACATGATGTCCGACCTATCAAGAAATGACCTTACAAACTAGCTCATAAGTATAAAGAGATCGTTAAGAAGGAAATAGACAACATGTTAGCAGCAGGGATCATTTACCCGATCGACCAGTCAGAATGGGCAAGTCCCATGGTCGTACAGCCCAAGAAACATGACCCGACCAGGTTAAGAATTTTTGTCGACTTTAGGGAGCTCAACAAAGTCACACTTACAGATCCATTCCCCACCCCCTATGCTGATGAAATCCTGAATGAAGTTGCAGGCCATGAATGTTATTCCTTTACAGATGGATTTTCAGGCTATAATCAAGTACCCATAGCAAAAGAGGATCAAAAGAAAACAACATTTGTATGTGAATTTGGGTCCTTTGCCTACAGAGTTATGCCTTTTGGGTTGAAGAATGCCCCTGCAGTATTCTCACGAATTGTTGTCAAAACATTCCAAGAGTATATCTATAAGACCATGGCAGTATACTTCGATGACTGGACCATATATTCCACCCTAAAGGATCACTGCACATGGCTCCGACTTATGCTGGAGAGATTTCGACAGATACAACTCTCCCTATATATTAAGAAGTGCACTTTTATGACTCCCATAGGCATACTCTTAGGACATATTGTCTGCAAAGACGGTATAAAGGTAGATTTTGCCAAAATAAAAATCATCCTTGACCTAAAACCCCCAATAAACCCTAAACAGGTCCGGGTGTTATTGGGCCACACAGGATACTATAGGAAATTCATCAGACACTATTCAGATATGACTTACCCTCTGGAGGAACTGCTCAAAGACGACCAGGAGTTTATATGGACAGAAGAATGCCAAATATCCTTCGACAAATTAAAAAGAAAACTGGTCGAAACTCCCATACTTAAATTTCCAAACTGGTCGACTAAATTTCATGTGCATATTGATGCATCAGGCATTGCAATAGGAGCCATCCTTAATCAACCAGGGGATGATGGGATAGATTACCCTATCATATACAACAGTCAAAAATTAAATAAAGCTGAAAGGAACTACTTGACCACTGAACGAGAAGCCCTAGGTATGGTCTTTACTCTCCAGAAGTATCGACATTACCTATTGGCCAACCCTTTCATATTTTATACCGACCATCAAGCTTTGAAGTACCTTGTTAATACACCCCTTCATTATGGACGAATCTGTCGATGGTTACTTCTTTTTCAAGAATTTGAGTTTGAAGTAGTGGTCCAACCAGGAAAGCTAAATGTCAGACCCGACCACCTATCTCGTATTGACACAGGGGAGGAACCGACCGGAATCAACGACGATTTGTCAGATGCACATCTATTTCGCATAGAAGCAGTACCCGAAGAACTAGAAGAAATAACTTAGTTCTTAGAGACAGGTCAGGCACCCGAAGGTCTGAACACCAAGAAGAAACAAATCTTAGCTATGAAGGCTGCACCCTACAGTCTCATCAATGGATTTTTGTACAAAATGGGGTTAGACGATGTTCTCAGACATTGAGTACTCGACCATGAGAGAGAACAAATCATGCATGAAGCACACTATGGACCTACAGGAGGACATTTTCAAGCAGATACAATTGCAAGAAAAATCCAACAGTTGGGCTTATGGTGGCCGACCATCCACAAGGATTGCAAAAACTTTGTTAGTCGATGCGATAGATGTCAACGACTTGGTCGCCCTCTGCTGAGCACAGAAATGCCCTTGATATCTGTAAACCCTAGTCTCATGTTCAAACTTTGGGCTATAGACTTCATAGGACCTTTCCCTATCCCAGCCAAACGATCAGGTGCAAGATATATTATCACGGCAGTGGAATATGTCACCAAATGGGCAGAAGCAGAACCCGTCGATACATGTTCAAGTGAGGTAGCTGCTAAGTTTATCTACAAAAACATTATCAATGCATCCCGATGCCCACTCACATTGATTAGCGACCAAGGATCACATTTTATCAACAAAACCATCAAAAATCTGACCGACCAGTTTCACATCGACCACCGACGAAGCACTGCATATCACCCTCAGTCGAACGGTGCGATTGAAGCTTTTAACAAAACATTGACAAAAGGGTTAACAAAAATATGCAACACCGACAAAGACGATTGGGATGAGAAAATCCCTGCGGTTCTCTGGGCATATAGGACAGCATATAAGCGGTCGACCGATCAAACCCCCTTTCGACTAGTCTACGGGCAGGAAGTAGTCGTCCCCCTACATTTCCGACAGCAGACACCTATTATTGCACAAATACTACATGTCGATGTTGAACAGGAAAAAAATGACCGACTATTTCAACTCAGTAAGCTAGAAGAACATATAATCATGGCTATTTAGCATCAGGAAATTCACAAACAACAACAGAAATCCTAGCACGACCGTAACATCAAAAACAAAAACCTTTCAGTCGGTGACCTTGCTTTACTTTATAACAGTCGAGTCAATGTAAAACCCAAGAAATTACACACAGAATGGATGGGACCTTACGTTGTCAAAGAAATACATCCCAACGGTTCTGTCTGACTGAAGACATTACAGGGCCTAGTATTTTGGAAGCTCGTTAATGGAGCCTGACTCAAACGTTACAGGAACTGGAAAAAAATAAAAACAATCAAATAACAACCTTAACCATCAACCAAAATCCCCAACCCCACCATCATCACAACCCCCTTCACCACCACCACCACCCCCAAAATCCCCACCCCCAGAATTACAACCAAACCCATCACAGCCACCGTTATCTTCATGACCAGCAGCGGCCACCCCACCTCCTCAAACATAAATACCCCCCACCTCCCCACCACATACTCAAAAAGAAACACAGTCGTCTTTTATACCACCTAACCAACCAGAAAAACCTTCAGCCTCCATTCCATCAACCACAGACCCAACCTCAACTGCTACAGATACCCAAGAGCAACAGCCAGACAAACAGAAGAAAAAGAAAGAGCAGCATAGAACCTCCGGTCTCTGGATTAGCCTAAGGGATGCAAGTTCCTTGGACGACACAGAGGTTGGCCAACTCCTGAAAACTGTGGCCAAAGAGTCAAGGAAACGGACAGATCGGAAAAATAAAGAGCTTGTAGCTAAAAATGCAGAAGAAGTCGAGTTTCTCGGCAGATGCAGAGCTCTAGTCCAGACCGTGGTACCAGGCCCTCTCGAAGTCGACACAGATCGACCTCTTGAAAGAGCATATCAGCTCTTCGAGACAATGGTATCGACTGTCCAGACCCGGATGCAAGAGACCAAGGAAGAGCAAAAGGAGGAGACTGTTCGACTGCTCTTGGCCCAACACACTGCATTCTCGAAGGCATACAAGGTCCTACAAGATCATATGGAAGAATCAGTTGTCACTGAGAAAGTATTGTGAGACTGGCCTAATCACTATGGGCAGGTCTATCAGCAGACAAGGAAGGCAAGGCAGGGCATTCAGGCTTTGGAGAGCCGAAAGTTGACAGAGGTAGAACTGCGGCAGACCATTGAAGAACACATTGTGATGGAGACCAACAAACTGCAGAAGCTGGAACAAGAGGCACATCAGTGGGTTCAACAGGCCCTTCCCAACTTAGAGAAAGTCGACATCATCTGTCCACAGATGAAACGGTTCATCAATGCTGCAGAAGAGCAAAACCAACTGTTGGGTCCCAACATGGAGAATATAGCAGAAATTCCCATGTCCGAAAAGATGTCAATCCTCTCAAGTCTCACTACCTTAACGATCGATATCCAGAAGGCATTGCAGAGTTGGACCGACTTTCAGCATCGTCTTGCCATCACAGCTCCAGCTATCGTCGAAGTCTGTGTCCAAAGGAGACCGACTATCCGTCTGCACAGTCCACAGCACGAGCACGTTTGAATGAATCGACCAAGAGTTCATTTTTGTATCTCTCTGTTTCTTCAGGACAAAGAAACGTTTTGTTCGTGGGGGAGATGTAGAAGGAGCAAATCGAATTGGACGAAGACTGACTTAGTTAGCCGACTAAGTCGATGGGCCGACTAGTCGATTAGCCGACTAAGTCGGTCGGCCGACTAACTAGAAAGATTAGTCGGCTAAACTAACAGTCGTGTCGGTTCACCGAACCGACAGGTAGTTATTTGTAAATTTTTTGTAACCTGTATATATTAGGCTGTTGAGCCAAGCAAGAACTAAGTTCAGTTCCGTGCCTTGTATGAACTCATTACATTAATATAATCTGTTTTCCTATCTATTCTTGTCTCTTGTATTTGATTTATAGTTATGTTTTAGTATGTATTATTGGTAACCTTATGTGATCTATGAGATTACAACACTCTCCCACCATATGAGAGAGGTTCCTCCAAGTTGAAGTGAGGCCAACTGGATCTTAGCTTCATCTCCTGCCAGATTCTATATTATGCAATAAACCTCTATTTTCCTAACCCAGTTATCCAATTTTTAAGCATTAACCTTTCCATTAAACATGGGTAAATTATACTTTATATCAAGCTTCAATAATGGCGTATTCAAACCATATTTCTCAAAATGATTTTTATGTGCATCATATGAACATTATCCTTCATGATCAATTCCAAGATCGAAGGCATAGGATTATTGTAAATCAATAACAAAAAACCCCATAAATTATCTCTGTCAAATTGAAAAACCAAATTCACATGTGTAATTTCTAGATTAATTCCTATTCGTTGATCTAGATCTGCGGTCGGTTATGCTAGATTGTCTATCTATAATCTGTCGTCACGATCTTGACTATGCCGATCCAAACTTTTTCGACATCAACATGTCCATTTTATTGGTTCTGACATGATGGCCTCAAATGTGCTGATCCTGACTGTTTCAACATCGATCTGTCCATTTTGTCGATTCTGATGTGTTGGCCCCAGCTGTGTTGGTCCAAACTACTGCAACGTTAGAATTCAAAATTCGGATCTGTTAAACTACACAATAGTAATATGCCGACTTGCTGATCCCGACATTGCCGATCTTGACTTTCGAAGTCGGAAGTTGGTGTAATACACCAAGTTACGATCCCTCTCTTTTATTGTTATTTATGTATGTAATAAGGATACATTTTATCCAAATAGTTTAGAAAGACTGGAAATACAAGTTTTGAATAGTTATATTAAAGTTAAGATTGTGTTGTCTTATACTCATTAATTCTGCAGTGGATAGTAGATACAAGCCAAACTCCATTAGGGGAGGGAGAAACGAATTGGAAGAAGAAATTAAAATAAAAAGGAATTAAAGTAAATCCTAAAAAGAATTAAAGAAACACAAATTTTATATAATCCCTAACTGAGTGTAACTGAATCAAGAATGAAAATAACAAAAAGAGGAAACATAAAAAAAGTCTAGTCTAGTTCGAGAGGGAAGATACGTTAATATTTTGGGGAAAAACCATTGTTCATTCAAAGTGGTGTGAATGTGTAGTAGAGGTATGCTACATTGAAGTAGAGGTATGATGCGCTCTAGTACAAAGTACTGAGAGGTAATATGGAATACCATAAATGACCCAGTGCCTTGAGCGTTAAGAGGTACTTGTTGGTATCGACTAGCCGTACCCAATGTACAGTTAGAAAGATCTTCCTGAATCCAAACCAAAGACTGGAAATATGACTTATAATTGAGGGTTAAAATCTGATTAAAGGGAATTAAGGGAATTTAAGAAGAAAACTACTCTCTCTCCTAGTGGAATCCCACCTTGGATCGCGGGTGAACTTGCAGGAAAGAAAAGGTCGTTTATTGCATTCAACGGTTGGGAGGATCATTATTGAATTAATTTGGATAAATATTAATGCACATCATTGTAAAGATCTGATAAGTATCTTTGGAATACTATCCTTTTTAATTCACTGGGAGTTATTCTTATGGTATTGTGAAATCTTGCTTAAATTCTCAAAGATGATTACCTTGACAGAACATGATATTTAAGTGTATAGTTGGTTAAATACATATATAAAGATAACACATTTGTGGTAAAAATTTTTGAATGGTTGGTACTACATATTGACAAAGTTTTCATATCTTGATATTCTTTTATACTATATGCACATACATATTTTACTGTAAATTTTTGGCTGCTAGGTGTCTTCTGGAAATACAGTATTGTATGTTTTACAAGAAGAATTATAGATATAAAGTAGAGGAAACCCTAGGGTATGCCAATTAAACAAATCATCCACAAAAGGTTCGGGGTAGTGCCCCTGAAAAGTATCGTAGTGACTACCTATGATATTAAAAAATCTTAAATGTATATTCTATGAAGAATTTCTTAGAGATAGATGTTATTCTTTTAAAACTTGAGTCACAATTTCTTGGAATACAAATAAACGGTTATGAAATTACTACATTTCTATTAGCCATTCTGGAAATATGAATCAAATGATTTTGTATATAGATACAAGTTTCAAAACAAAATGAAGATCCAAATCCTAGAGTTCTGCTTTCGAAGGATACGAGTCAAACAATATATGCATGTCTAGAATTTAAACATTATAAACTACAATAGAGTAACCCTTGATTTTAAAGGATTTACAAATTCATGGGTGAATGTAAGGGTAATGTAAGAGAAATTTAACCCAACAATACATTTTCTCCTGACTGTAATAACCTAGGGTATTATGTATACAATTGTTAAAGAACATTGTTAGACTCGAAGTTTACATACTTATTTATGGGTACCCTTTGGGGTTAAACCCTAAATCCTTTTAGTACTTTCAAAATTTTACATACCATGATATAAGTTAGAAGTGCAGTGGGCCCTCTCCACTAGTCAAAAAATGAGTGGTCACTGACAGGAAGCAAGCTTACCCTTTGTGTATCCATTATCAAACCCAAGAGTCTTTGTGTGAAAAATACCTATGCAAAGAACATAAAAATATTAGTGTAAGGACTTTCAACCTAGAAAATCTTAAAAACAAAGCTAGCACTGTAATGGGAAGTGGATACCTGAGGGCCATACGAAGGAATTCAACTCTCTAGTCTTAGAACAACTCTGATAAAGTCTTCAATCAAAACCTGTAGCTCATATTCCTCTTGGTAATGTTCTGTTGCCAAAATTTATACTAAACCTCCCACTCATGATCAAGTTTCAATCCCATCTGTGAATAAATTTTTGTTTGGAGCTAATAACTAAGATCCTTACAAGCTTTAATGGAGCATATCTCTTCTCATAATACTAACAACTAACTGAAAGTAGATGGCTCTCAAACAAAAAATTTACTAGTGCTACTCTCCAAAATATAGTACTGAACCTTTTCATTCCCAGCTCGTACAATCGAGGTGAAATAGTTACAATCATACACATACTTTTATCCACCCGAAGGTTGTTGTACTCATCGTGAGAATTTAATGTTATTAGATGGATATGGGTCGTCATTCCAATGACTTATGCAACTTTGGTTTGGGTATCAGAATCATGAATTAAAAGTTGTTCACCTTGAGTACAAAAATAGAAGTTGCCTTAGGGAATGAGGATAGATATAGTCTCGACACATGGGGTTATACTACAATTACTTGCGGAACCTACAATAGGAAAATCATGCCTATAACATATTTGCTAAATTAACCAAAGTATCCTCATTAAAATATTTAACACATTTGTGAAAGCGACTTGACCGAGGTTAGTATTAACCATTCGATAATTAACTGTATAAGTTACATGTATTCCATTCAATTGCTTCAACTACCATCAAGCCAAGTGCTGACTTGGCTGTCTTAAAGATTTAATGTGATAGTTACGAAAAATATAAGATTGTCACCACTTTACCAAGTTTACTAACCTTTCAACCTATAATCAAGTCGTTAAATATTGTGGAATGCCACGTTGCAAGAGGATAAGTAAATTAGCATTTCCCTCGTGACCTGCACATAATAAATACAATATATATTAGTTAAGCAACTAAGCAAGCTTCACTCCTATCCAGAACCAATCGTCTTATGACTTACAAGGAAGGATTCTTGGAGGCTAATTGACCTCAGATCCCTAGTTTCCTAAAAAGGTGTCATAGGGAACTTCAAAACTAATCCTTTGTTCAATGCTAACTAAGATAGCAACACAACATAGTCAAGTTAAAATCCTAGGAATCGTTTGATGTGTACATTGCTCATTCTAAGATTCGATGTGTACATTGTTCATTCTATGGCTTGTAATAAGGATTGTTAAAGTTTAATCCTAACTATACTTGTTTGATTTGAGGTTTAGGAGTTTGAATCCTATGTTAAAGATTTGAGTTTGTAACAATAATTTATTAAAAAAGAATCTAGTAAGTAATTTGGTGTCATGACAATATGGTATCAAATCCATATTAAAACACTTGGACCTTAGTTTGACAAGAAAAATGATAGAATATTTGATTAAAGATTGCATGTATAGGAGCAATCAATACAAGATATGACCTTACCAAGTCGTGTACAACCTCGTTTTCCAAATAATTTTGATGATTAGCGATCAGTTATTATACAATTGTACTCATTGGCACTTAACACTATGAAAAATTGTGAAGAACTTGAAAGGACATGGAAAGCATTGAGAGAGGAAGAAAAAGGAAATCAATAAGCTAGAATTCCATAGAATCAAAATAAATAAATGAATCTTATGGCATAAATCCTAGAGCAACAGGGCATAATGGAGGCATAGGGTGAAAACATAGAATTTTGGATAGATTTGAATGAAAGGAATTCCTAGATGTTAGAAATGGTTAGAAGTTTGAAGGATGAGATACAAAGATATAGGACATACAATGAAAGAATGAAAAAAATGCAAGAATATCAACAACAACTAAATGCCCCGCTGCTACAAGATCCGTCCGATAGAAGAAGTATCAAACCCCCTGGACAAACCTCTAATCATACTAATGGGGAAAATACAAATAGAGAAAGTTATGGTAATACTCAAATCATGGAAGAAGTGCATAAAAGCAGGGCTGAGAGCACTGGAGGTTCAAAAGGGGTTAAATCTCCACCTTCGTAGAAACATAACAATATATATGAAATTTAAGGAGAATTAAAAAGATTAAACCCCCTACTTTCGATGGTGAAATAAAGTTTGGACATGAAACTGAAACTTGGCTATTAGTGATGAATAATTATTCCAACAATTTAAACGTAAAAATAACAATTTATAACCTGGTCATGGGAAAGACAGGTATTTGGTGGAAGGACTTGAAGGTATTCAAGAATATTAAAGACAAAGTAGTTGAATGGAAACAGCTGAAGAAATACTTTGAAAAGAAATACATGTCTAAATATTTTTATTACCGATTTTTTTTTTGAGCTAAAACTAGGACAAATGACTATGGAAGGATTTGTTAACAAGCTCATACAAATGTTGTGCTATGTGCCCTATATTATACGTTAGAAGGCAATGATTCATAGGTTTCTAAGTTTCTTACCCCCTGTCTACAAAGATAAAATTGAAAATATGGAACCAAAAAATCTAGAGGAATCCATAACGAAAGATGAATGTTGTTATAATCAGATGAAGCAATGATCATAACAGCCTAGAATGTGGAGAGATAAAATTAAAGAGAAGAGTCAATAGAGAGAAAGAGGATATAAGCCGCCTCATAACAAAAATTAGAAAAGAGAATATCAGGAAAACAATTTTAGAAGGACTGACAATCAAAATAATCTCATTTCACAGAACAATTAAAACCTAACAGTCCAGGAAATTTGTCCATACCAAGTGAAGCAAAGCCTCTAGACCATGTGGTAAAGAAAATAATAAGGGTGGAATTAAGTGTTGGGGATGTAATGGAACACATTATTTCAAAGATTTTCCACATAAGGAAGGGAATATTATAGCACTATATAATACTCAAGAGGGTGCATCAAATGATGATATATCAAATATGCCACGAATTATTGCCGCACTCCATAATCGTTAAGTTGATCACCAACCATCTATGGTTGAGGTAGAAGGTAAAGTTCAAAACTGTCCTGTATCTGTATTAATTGATCCAAGGTATAACTTAAGTTATGTGTATCCTAATACAATTTTCAAATGTAAATTAGTTAAAGTTAAACATACAAATTCTTGGTTGGTTCAATTAGCCACGAGGAAAAAATGAAAAGTGACAGAGATAATGGAAAATTGCAGCAAAAAAATGAATGAAATGGAGACGCAAAAAAAACTGAATGTACTTCCCTTAGGATCATATGGAGTTTTAATTGGTATGGAATAGATGGAAGAACATAAGGTGATATTAAATTGTTTAGAAAAGCTTTTACTTATTTGGACGACAAAAGAAACTATAATACTATCTGGTATCCCAAGAAAGATAGCACGAAAAATATTTGCACTTCAGCTAAAGAAGAGTGCTAGGAAGGGTTGTAAGTTATATGATGTCCATGTTTTGAATTCCTTAAACGAATATAAGAAGTCTTTGTAACATTTAGCAGTTCTTATAGAATTCAAAGATGTATTTCTAGAAGAACTTCTAGAATTACCCCAAAAAGGGATATAGATTTTTCAATTAACCTAATATCAGGATCTACCCCTGTTTCAAAAGAACCTTATAGAATGAGTATACTTGAGGTAATAGAACTAAAAATTCATAACCAAGATCTCTTAAATAAAAATTACATCAGACCTTATGTATCACCCTGGGGGGAACCATTACCTTCAGGATGTGCAATGATTATAGATAGCTAAATAAAAAGACTATAAAAAAACAAGTATCCATTACCTCAACTTGATGACTTGTTTGATCAAGTTCATGGAGACAAAGTGTTTTCTAAGATAGATCTAAGATCATGTTATCATCATATACGGATTAAAGATGAATATATCCATAATATAACTTTCTGCACTAGATATGGACATTATGAATTCGTAGTGGTACCATTCAGCTTAACCATATCACCAAAAATATTTATGTGTTCAACGAATAATGTGTTTAGCGAATTTTTGGATAAATTTTTGTTAATACTCATTGATGATATTTTGGTTTACTCAAAGGATGAAGAGGAACATGAACATCATTTGATATTAGTTTTACAAACTTTAAAATAAAATAAGCTTAACAAAAAATTCAGTAAATGCGAATTCTTTCAAGATAAAGTGCAATATTTGGGTGATGTTATATCATCCTAAGGGATATCAGTAGATCCTAATAAAATCAAAGAAATAAATGAGTGGCCAACACCTAAGGACATATCATATGTTAGGCCATTCATGGGTTTAGCTGGATATTATAGAAGGTTCGTTGAAAGTTTTTCCAAACTAGCCCATCCCATATGAAAGGTTCGTTTGAAAGTTTTTAACAATTCTTCATCTAGAACAGATCTTATGAAGTGGTACTTGAGATGTATATGTTTAGTCCTCGAATGAAAGGTTGAGTTATTTGCAAGATGAATGGCACTCTGGTTGTCATTGTACAACCTACTATTCTCCTGCTTTTTACCCAATTATTCCATGAACCTTTGCAACCAAATCATCTCCTTACTAGCCTCTGTATTAGAAACATACTTTGCTTCCATTGTTGAAAGTGCAACAACCTGTTGCAGTTTTGAAATCCAACTTACTGCTGTTCCACCCACAGTAAACACATACCCTGTGGTGCTCCTCCTGCTGTCTTTATCACAAGCCATATCTGCATCAACATATCCCTGCAGAATAGTGTCTGAACCTCCAAAACATAATGCATGAGAAGTGGTACCTCTCAAATACCTGAGAATCCAATGTACTGCTTTCTAATGCTCTTTACCTGGATTATTTATATACTGCTCACAACTCCCACTACATGTGCAATATCTGGTCTTGTGCACACCATGGCATAGATCAAGCTTCCAACCGCTGATGAATAGGGAATCTTGGACATGTAATATATCTCTTCCCATGTCTCTAGACACATATCCTTGCTTAGTTTGAAATGGCTAGCCAAAGGTGTACTGACTGGTTTTGCATTTTGCATTCTAAACCTCTACAACTCCTTTTCTATGTACTCACCTTGAGACAATGTCAATTTGTGATTTTTCTTGTCTCTTGTTATTCACATACCAAGGATTTGCTTTGAAACACCCAAATCCTTCATCGCAAATGATTTAGATTGTTTTCTTTTGAGCACATTTATATCTTACACGTTAGACCCTGCAACAAGCATGTCATCTACATACAATAACAAGATAATATATCTTCTGTTATCTAGCATCTTGAAATAAACACAGTGGTCAGAATGACATCTATCATAACCTTGTTTTGTCATAAACTTATCAAATTTCAAATACCATTGCCTTGGAGCTTGCTTCAAGCCATACAAGCTCTTTTTCAACCTGCAAACCAAATTCTCCTTCCCTTTGACCTCATACCCTTGTGGCTGATGCATATAAATCTCTTCCTCCAAATCCCCATGAAGAAACGCTGTTTTTACATCTAACTGTTCAAGATGTAAATATTCTACCGCCACTAGACTTAAAATAGTTCTAA
The DNA here is from genome assembly GCA_001517045.1 of Pseudotsuga menziesii. Classification (NCBI taxonomy): domain Eukaryota; kingdom Viridiplantae; phylum Streptophyta; class Pinopsida; order Pinales; family Pinaceae; genus Pseudotsuga; species Pseudotsuga menziesii. The sequence continues at coordinate 74,871 of LPNX011172474.1, read as the reverse complement.
TTGAATTCATTTTAACAACAGGAGAAAATATTTCATCAAACTCTATACCTTTCTTTGGTGCAAACTTCTTTACAACAAGTCTAGCCGTGTACTGCTTGTTGCCTCCATCTTCTTCCTTCAACCTGTAAACCCATTTATTGTGCAGTGCCTTTTTTCTGCAAGCAACTTAACCAGATCCTAAGTCTGGTTTCTTACCAATGAGTCCATCTCCTCATCCATGCCTTGCTCCCACTTCTTTCTAGCTTCTACCTGCATTGCTTCTTCATAACATTTTGGTTCACCAGTATCAGTCATCAATAAATAATACAATGAAGGAGAGAATTGTTCAGGGGGTCTACTTAACCTGGTAGACTTTCTTACAGTTGCAGGAGTTTCAGGTACCTACTGCTGCTCTTGATTTTCTGGTGCCTTTGGAACTTCATTTTCTTTGATTTCATCAAGCACCGTGTACTCCGTGTTTTCCTTTTCGTCTTTCTTTCCTTGCAACTGATCTTTGTACATGACCTTTTCATTGAATACTACATCTCTACTCCTAATTATTTTGCGATTTTTAAGATCCCATAAGCGATAACCAAAACCATCAACCCTGTATCCAATAAAGGTACATTTCTTGGATTTAGCTTTAAGATTTGTTCTATCATCTTTATCAATATGGACAAATGCTTCTCAACCAAAAGTTCTCAGAAATGAGTCTTTTACTTGTTTACCTGTCCATGCCTCCTCTGGAATGCCACCATCCAAAGTGCTTGAAGGCCATCTGTTTATTAAATAAATAACAGTGTTTACAGCATCAGCCCAAAACTGTAAGGGAAACCCCGCATGCAATCTCATACACCTTGCACGCTCCATGATCATTCTATTCATCCTTTCTAACACACCATTTTATTGTGGTGTTCCAGGGACTGTCTTCTCTCTATGAATCCCATTGTGTGAACGGTAACTGTCAAACTCCTTGCTGCAGTACTCGCCTCCATTATCAGATCTCAGACATTTCAACCTTTTTCCTGTCTCATTCTCAGGCAAAGCTTTCCACTTCTTAAAATTATCAAACACATCAGATTTCTGTCTAATGCAATAAACCCAAGTTTTTCTAGTTGCATCATCAATAAAAGTAACATAATAATGAGAGCCACCAAGAGATTGTACCTGAGCTGGTCCCCATACATCTGTATGGACAAGCTCTAACTTTTCACTCTTCTTTTCTTTCCCAACCCTAAGAAATCAATCTCTCTTCTATTTTCCATAAACACAGTTCTCATAGAATTCCAAACTTACCTGCTTTAGATCTGGAAGTAGTTTCCTTGAGTGGAGAATCTGCATCCCCTTCTCACTCATGTGGCCAAGCCTATGATGCCACAACGTTGCACCTGTTTCTGTGGAAGCTACAGAGATGGAATAATCAGTATTATGAGGACATAAATATAATGTACCTACCCTATCTCATTTTTCTATTACCAGTGATCCTTTAGTGATATTCCACCATGTTTCTCCAAACGTAGACAAACAACCACTATCTCCCAACTACCATGTTGAGATCAGATTTCTTTTCATAGTAGGAATGTGCCTTACATCCTTTAGCAGCCATTCACTTCCATTATTTAACTTAATCTGTACCTTACCCTTTCCAACAATTTTACATGGTTCATCATCCCCCAATAAAACATGTCCAAAATCACCTTGAACATAATCATGAAAGAATTTCCTATGGGGTGTAGCATGACATGAAGCCCCTAAATCTACTACTTAGTAATCGCTAGTATTATCTAATGCAAAAATCAAAGCATCTTGTAACACATCACCTGCTACATTAGCTTCTTGGGTAGTCTCTTGCTGCCTCTTACCTTTCTTCTTTGGTGCTTTGCAGTCTTTCTTAAGGTGTCCTTTCTTACCACAGGTCCAACACTCTATTTTTCAGAATATGGACTTGGATCTTCCCTTTTTAGACTTGCCACCATTTCTTGGGCTCCTTCGTCTCTCGTTTTGTCTCCCTCTGCTCTCCATGGTCAACGCATTACCTGATATCTCACCTGTTCTTTTTCTTCACATTTCCTCGCTAAGAATAACACCAAAAACATCATCACACTTAAAAGTGTTTGAACTAGGGACATAATTACTTACAACCATGACCAAGCTATTCCAGCTTTCTGACAATGAGCACAAGATTAGAAGAGACCTAACCTCATCATCAAAGTTCACGTTTACAGAAATTAACTGACTGGTAAGTGTATTAAACTCATTTAAATGGTCAGCAACAGATCCACCTTCTGAGATCTTCATATTAAATAAACGCTTCATTAAAAATACCTTGTTAAAAGCCGAGGGTTTTTCGTAGAGCTTACTCAATGCACTCATCACAACCTCTATTGTTTTTTCTTTCGAAATATTGAAGGCCACCGAAGAAGCCAGGAACAACCGTATTTCTCCATGTGCCTTTCTGTCAAGAACCTCCCATTCTTCATCCTTCATAGCTACCGACTATTTTGCTTTTCCTCCCAACGACAGGTATAGATCCTTCTGGTATAGATAGTCCTCAATTTGCATCTTCCATAACTGATAGTTTTTGCCGTTAAATTTCTTGACCCTAAACTTTCCTTCTTCCGCCATTGCTCCCACTCAAACCAAGAACCCTTCTTTCCTGCGAGTTTACCAACCAAATAGACCTTTTGGCTCTGATACCAATTGTTAGAAAACAGGACCACAGAGCAATAACAGATATACAGTTAAATCATTAACAATATGCAAAACACATTAAAACATTACAGAGAGACACAGATATAACGTGGTTCACCCAAACAATGGGCTACGTCCACAAAGAAATTGCCAGTCCTTTTATTACAGTCCAGAAAGGTGAAGGGATACAACCTACAGCAAAACCGTTGCACTTCCTCTTCACGCTCTCACAGTCTCTCGTCCAATACAATACAATACCATACTCAGTCATTTTACAATGCTTTCTTTTATAGAGGAAATACAATGGGAAAATTCTAGGGTTAACCCAATATCATGGGTCCACAATACTGTTGGCCAACACACATCCCAAAAAAATTTCTCGGGGGCTCCGCCCCCGAACCCCCATATCTCAAGGGCACTACCCCGAATCCCAAGGAAGGGGAAATGAGTGTACAGTACACTTGAGGTACAAACACAACTGAATAATATCTTTGGATCTGGAAGATTAGGCCCCACAACCAACATGAGAGGTATTCCAAAATACATTAATTAACCTAGTTCCTTGAGCGCTGAGAGGTATTTGTTGGTATAGACTAACTGTAGCTGATGTATAGTTAGAGAGATCTTCCTGAATCTGAGCTAGACACTAGAAATACGGTTGATAATTGAGTGTTAAAATTTGATTAAAGGGGATTAAGGGAATTTAAGAACAAAACTAGTCTCTCTCTCTTAGTGGAATCCTGCTTTGGATCGGGAGTGAACTTACATGAAACAAAAGATTGTTTCTTGCATTCAATAGTTGGGAGGATCATTGCTTAATTAATTTGGATAAAGATTAACATGTGATTGTAAATATTAGATAAGTACCTGTGAAACAATATTCTTTTTAATTCATTGAGAGTTATTCTTGTGGTATTTTGAAACCTTTCTTAAATTATAAAAAATGATTACCTTAATAGAACATGGTATTTAAATGTATAGTTGGTTAAGTACATACATTAAGATAATGCATCTCTGGTAAATTTTCTTGAATTTTTGGTATGACATATTGACAAAGTATTCATATTTTGATATTCTTTTATGATAAGTACAAACATATTTTATTGTAAATTTTTTAGTGTTGGGTGTCTTCTAGAAAGATAATTGTGTATGCTTTACAAGAATAATTATAGAGATGAAGTAGCGGGAACCCTAGGGACTACCCAGTTAAACAAATCATCCACAATAGGGTCGGGGTAGTGCCCCTAATTTTTTTTGTAGAGATTACGTATGAGATTACAAAATATTAAATGTATATTCTAGGAGAATTTCTTAGACACAGATGATGTACTTTTAAAACCAGATTCACAATTTCTTGGAACACGAGCAAATAGTTATGAAATTACTACATTTCTATTAGCTAGTCTGAAACATGAATTAAATTCTTTTGTATATAGATAACAAGTTTCGAAACAAACGGAAGAGCCAAAGAGTTCTCCTTTAGAAGGATACGAGTTAAATAATACATACATGTATATAATTCAAATATTATAAATTACGACATAGTAACCCTTGATTTTAAAGGATTTACAAATTAATGGCCAAATGTAAGGGCACCGTAAGAGGAATTTAACCGGAATACAATTTCTCTTGACCATAATATCCTAGGGTATTATGTATACAATTGTCATAAAATATTGTTAAACCTGAAGTTTACATAGTTATTTATGGGTACCCTTTGGGGTTAAACCATGAATCCTTTTAGTACTTTTTAAGATTTAGATACCATGATAGAAGATACAATTGCATAGGGCCCTTTTCACCTCTAAAAAATAGAGCGGCCATTAATAGGAAGCGAGCTCACCCTTTGTGTATCCATCGTCAAACCTAATAGTTTTCGTGTGCAAAATACTTGTGCAAGGAACAAAAAGTATTATTATACGGAATTTCAACCTAGAAAGATTAAAAACAAAGCTAGCACTATAATGGGAAGAAAATACCTGAGGGCCAGATGAAGGCAATCAACTCTTTAGTCCCAAAACAACTATGATAAAGTATTTAATCAATCTTGTAGCTTCAAATTCTTCCCAGTATTGGTCTTTTTACAAAATTTATACTAAGACTCCCATTCAGGATCAAGTTTCAGTCCCATCGTTGAATAAATTTCTATTTGGAGCAAATGAATGAGCTCCTTACAAGTTCCAAGGAGCAAAAATCCTCTCACAAGATTGAGAAATTAAAGCAGAGGGTTCTCAAACAAAACCTCTACCGACACTACTCTCCAAAATACAGTACTGATCCTTTTCATTCCTAACTTATACAATCTAGGTGATATATTTACAAGAATACAAATACGTTTATCCACCTGAAGCTTGCTGTAGTCATCATCTGAATTTATTGTTCTTAGCTGGATATGGGTCGTCATTCCAATGACTTATGCAACTTTGGTTTGGGAAGTAGAATCATGAATCGGAAGTTGATCACCTTGGATACAAAAATATAAGTTGCCTTAGGGAATGAGGATAGATATAATCTACACACACGAGATTATATTACAATTACTTGTGAAACCTGCGATAGGTCAATCGTGCCTATAACACATATGCTAATTTAGCCAAAGTATCCTCATCAAACCATTTATCAAATTGTGAAAGAGACCTGACTGAGGTTAGTATTCATCTTTCGATAATTAACTGTACAAGTTACATATATGCTAGTGAATTCCTTCAACCACCATCAATCCAAGTGTCGACTTGGTGGTCTTAAATATTTAATGTGATAGTTACAAAAAGGATGAGATTGTCACCACTGTGTCAAGTTTATCGACCTTTCAACTTGTAAGGAAGTTGTTGAATACTGTGGAATTGACACATGTAAGAAGGATAAGTAAAGTGGCATTTCCCCCATGAACTACACATAATAATGTTAATTTTTAATCAAATTGGAATAATTTTGAACTTTAAAACTTTAATTGCATAATTACTAGACATTGGGATCAATAAAACATTCAATCACACAAATCATTGATCCTCAACACAAGATGTACCTTGGGAAAACCCTCAAAATAATGAGGATGGAAATTCCTCACAGTATAATTATGATAGATAAGAGAGAATGGATTGTACAAAACAGAAGATTGTCTTTCAGCACCCTGGGTGCTAGATAACAGAGAACACTGAGCAATAGAGAATAATAATCAACTATATGAACTTTCCATGTTCCCAACACATTAATAACAATTCATAATCACTGCCATGCATACAATAGTGAATGGATGCATGAGAATTGTGCACACATGCACTACAATTGCGAATTTCCTTCTTGGAATAATAATTCCTTAGATTGAAAAAATCATCATGCATAACATATGCACCATGCCTTTTATATTTGAAATTAAGTGACACTTAACTAACTCTGGAGTAAAATCAACATCTAACTGGATGTTTGATCACTTAGTTCACAGTATAACACAAGTGTCATTGTGCTTTAACTCAATTGTCATCATGCAAACACTTTATTAACTGAAGTGTCATATTTTGATAAACTTAAGAGTCATATTTTGGTTTAACTAAAGTTTAAATACTTTAGTTAACTATTCCATATTCATTAACACTTAGTTAACTATTATTAATTGAATCCTGATGATTTTAATTTGTAGCAATCAATGTGAGTTCCTTAATTAAATGAAGAACACATTGCAACTTTAACTGAAGCTTACAATTTCGAGTTCACTTAGTCATACATAAGCAATTCAAATTCTCTTTTCCTCTATCTTTATCTCTTTATCTTTTACTGCATGGTCAATATGTGTTAACTTTAATTATCTATCATATCGTATTATATTAAGAAGAATTATCTCATGTTATGATCATATTATATTAATCTCAAACCATATAGTCATATACTAAAACAATTCACTCTAGAGGTAGCTAATCTCTAAAGGAGACTTAATAGCAACCAGCGACCATGGTTAGTAATACATCACATAACATTTGATGCTTCAACATGCAAAGATCCACCTATATAATTGGAGGTCCACATGAGAATCATCACCTCATAACTGGAGGTACACCCCATAGGCACCTACTATAACTAAAGGTCCATATGAGAATTGTGACTTGATATATTCAAAAGTTTGGAACCTTTTACTACAAGACTTTACAACATCATCACTTTTATAAATCAAAGCATTCACCTTAGCACATGAGAAATAACCTTTATAACTGAATGCTTAGTATTCCTTAAGTCCAATCTAAGAATATACTCCAAGTTACCGAGTCCAACTCAATATCTCTACCTCAACACTTGAGTTCCAATCCTGGCTGCACAAGATTGGCTTGGAGAAATGACTCGTGATGATGTACATTTAACACTCCCTCTCAACAAGGGAGGCATTCTCTACCATGCCAATATTTTCTCAAAAGTACTTGAACTTCGTCATTGACAGAGGATTTGTTAACACAATTGCAATTTTCTCATTAGAATTTATGTACTAGATGTTCACTGTACCTTTATGGACCATGTATCAAATGAAGTGATTCTTCATTTCATTGTTTTTCGACTTATCATGAAACACAAAGTTTTCAAAAAGTTTGATGCAACTTTTATTATCACACTTAATAACTGTAGGCTCGAGTCTTTCATTTAACAACCTTGCAAGCAACTCTCTCAGCCACACTGCTTCTCTTCAGGCAATATTACTACTGGGAAACCGATCCCTGCTTCCTGCTGGACCAAGAAATCATAGAAAAACCCAAGTACTCTAGGAAACCGATCCCTACTTCCTGCTGGACCAAGAAATCATAGAAAAACCCAAGATATAATATTAGTTGGTTTCATTCTTGCGGTCCACTATTCTAGCACCCCAATTGGAGTCACCATAACCAAGTAATAACACCCCTCCACTGGAGTCATACCTGAATCCATAAGCAATTGTTCCTCGAGGATACGTCAACACATGCTTAGCAGTAACTTAATGTCTATGTCTCGTATCAGACATAATCTGACTCAAAATGCTAACAACATAAAAAATATTCGGTCTTGAGTGTATCAAGTACATCAACGAGCCAATCGGTTGTCTATACAAAGTGGGGTCCACTGGATCCAATCCAATATCAGAATAATGAAGTTTCCTCAAATTGGAAACCACCATAGTACTCATGGATTTGCAATCCATCATCCCAAACCTTTGCAATATGTCAATAATGTACATCCCTTGAGATAGAGATATCTCGTCTTTTCTCTGCCAAATCTCAAGGCCTAGAAATTAGTGCATTAGACCTAAGCCTTTGATCTCGAAATTTTATGTGAGATCCATATTGCACCAAGCAATCAATTTTTTCTCTCCATTAAGGAATAAATCATCAACATATAGAAACAATATCAACGGTTAGTTCTTCACTACTTGGAAGTACAAATTTGGATAAGCTTCACTCTTAGAGAATCCCATTATCTGAAGATAACTGTCTATTCTGGAATACCAAGCTCAAGGATCTTTCTTAAGCCCATATAACAGTTTATTCAACTTGCACACATGTGACTCCTCTGATGAATCCGAAACCCCTCAGGATGCTCAATATAAACCTCTTCCTCAACCTCACCATTGAGGAAGGATATATTCACATCCATTTAGTCAAATTTCCATTGTAGAACTGATGCAAATGAGATCACAGCTCGAATTGTGTTATACCTAGCCTCAAGAGTGAATGTTTTCTCATAATGAATTCCCTCCTTATAAGAGAAGCCTTGGGAAACAAATTTGGATTTATACTTATCCACACAGACATATGAAACATGCTTGATGTTGGAAATCCATCTGGAAGTAACTATGGAATTCCCCTCAGGTGTGAGAACAACCTCCCAAACATTTCTTCAATATTGACTAATATTCCTCAACCATTGCATCTTTCCAAACTTGATTCTTTGTAGCTTCTTCATAAGATGAAGGCTCTGGGTCATTGATGTGACTCATTTTTGCAACATAACCTAAATATCTATTAGGTTGATTTCTCTCTCTAGAAGATCTCACTGGTGATCCATTCTTCTTTGCATCTTTTAGTATGTATCGGTGCCATGCAAACCTCCTCTTGGAAGGAGGTTCATCAACCATTTCAACTGGTTCATCGGGTACTAGCGAATCTGATAGCTCTGGTATATTGTCCCTCTAAATATCTAGATGGGGAGAGTTAATAACTGGGTCCTTTGACATAGGAGTATCACGCGAAATTTATTTTGACCTCTTGAATGTAGCCTTTTCATGGAAGGTCACATATCGATTGACCTCAATGTGTTTCTCACTTGGAACACATATCCTGTAGGCTTTGGATGACTCCATATAACCCACAAATGTTCCCTTCTTTCTTGAAGGTTGCATCTTAGTCCTATTTTCTTTTGGTACATGGATGTATACATGACTCCCAAATATCCTCATAATTGGAATGTTTGGATTCCCACCAGTGAACACCTCTTCAAGTGTTTTCTAATCCAAAATGGCATGCAAACTTCAGTTCTAGATATATACTGCTGTACTAGTAGCTTCTGCCCATAATGAGGCAAAAACATATTGGTCATGCAACGTAGCTGATGCAGCCTCACATACAATCTATTCTTTCTCTCGGCAACCCCATTTTTCTCAGGGTTGTATGGAACTATCAACTGTGTACAAATACCTACATCACTACAAAAAAATATTAAAAGCATGGGAATCAAATTCACCTCCATTTTCAGACCTTAAAGAACGAATGTTCCTACTTGTCTGATTCTCTATAAATGCCTTAAATTCTTGAAACTTGCTACATGTTTTTCTCTTATCCTTAAGGAAGTAAATCCATGACTTTCTAGAGAATTCATAAATAAAGAGTAAATAATATAAGTAGCCACTCAAGGATGAGGAAGACATGGGACCACATACATTAGAGAGTATTAAATCTAAAATCCCTTTAGATCTAGTATGACTGTCAGAGAAAGTATTTTTAACATTCTTCGACCCAAGTGCACAACCCTGACAAACACTATCATGCTCAAAACAAATACTGGCATACCTTTCACCATTCGTTGTTAACTTCATATTTCTTTGTAGTGGAGGTGGCCAAGCCTCATGTTCCATAGATCACATGTACTTATAGTGTGATGTACCATAGCTTGAATGTGCTTCCTATGTACCTTACAGAGTCCTCCCTCTCGGAATCCAATCACTCAGTATATTCAAGACTTTTTTTCTTCAACCATAGTAGTGCTTGATTATCCATGAAGAAAACACAAAAAATATTATATTCAAGAACCAAAAATTATAGAAGGTTATTCTTCAAGACAGGGACATAAAGAATGTACTCGACATGAAATAGATTTCCTGTACTCAGCTGGAAGAGGTGGATCCAACTCCTTGGATCAAATATGTTGAGCTGTCCCCCAACTCTACCAATCATGTGACTTTATCTCCTTTAGGTCATAAATGGCATTCTTTTAACCTAACATGTGCCTAGATGCACCACTGTTAATAAGCCATGTATCTTCACTTGTGATTAAATATCTAGAAAGTGCCGAGACAAGGTAATACTCCCTCCTTGTCTCCTTTTCTTCAGGTGCATTCCTTTGAGGAGATTCATCTTCTATTGCAGTGGAAGTACATAACCTTCCTTTATTTTTCTTTTCTATGCACTCCCTTGCATTATGATCCTTCCCTTGAAAATTGTAGCGCTGTAGCTTCTATTTCTCAAAGTATTTATTGAACTCCTTCTTCTTTGAATGAAATAAATTCTTCGTGAGTGAATGGTTTCCTCCCTTTATTCATTCTTTCCTTGAGGGAAAAATTTTCTTCTTTGGTGCCCACCGACTTGCATTGGATTCTCCCCTCCTTTTGGAGGCAGTGATGCCACAACCTATTGAAGTTAAGTTGTATCTTTCATCCATTCAACACAGGAAAGAATGTCTCCCATGCAGATGAGAGACCATCAATAGTGGTATGAAGAATATCATCTTCATATACCACGACTCCAATACTGACAAGCATGTCTCTCACCTAAGATATCTTGGTGAAGAATGATTCCACAGACTTGTCCTTCTCCATATTTAGGTTCTGGAGCTTATTCTTAAAATCCCTCTTTTGGCTTGGGGATTTCTTCTCATATAGGTTCGTCTATGTATCAAAACATCCATTAGCAATATTTAGTGGAGTGATCACAGACATGAGATTATCTTTTAATGAATCATAGATTATCCTTTTTTCTTTTACTTCCCTCTTCTTTATGTTGATTCACCCTACATTGGTTGTAGGCTCCTTCGCCACTATGGAAACATAGTCATCTAGGTCATGTTCCTCAAGAATGTTCAATACTCTCAACCTCCAAGTGTTGAAATTGAAAGTCCCTCCAAGACTGTCTTTTTATTGAATATAGATCAATTCCATGGCTCTTCAAAACTTTGCTCAATTCCTTAGGATATACATAGGATTATAGTTTTCTTGCACAACTCAACTACTTCATGTCTTGATATCTGATACCATGCTATTTTTTGAGCAAATATAAATAATTTTGAACTTTAAAACTTTAATTGCAGAATTTCTAAACACAGGAATCAAAGGAACATTCAATCACACAAATAATTCATCCACAAAAAAATATGTACCCTCAGACAACCCTCAAAATATTGAGGATGAAAAACCCAACAATGCTTTAGAGTATAATTATGATAGATCAGAGAGAATGGATTTTATACAATAGCATATTGTATTTCAGAACCACGTGTGCTAGATAATAGAGAACACTGAGCAATAGAGAATAATAATGTAGTATGATGAAATTTCCATGTTCCCAACACATTAATAACAAGTCATAACCAATTCCATGCATACAATAGAGAATGGATGGATGAGAGTTATGCACACATTCACTACAACTACAAATATCCCTCTTGGAATTATAATTCCTTACACTGAAAACATCATCATGCATAACATATGCACCATGCCTTTCATCTTTGACATTAATTGATGCTTAACTAACTCCAAAGTGAAATCAACATCTAACTGGATTTTGGATCACTTAGTTAACATTATAACATAAGCGTCAATGTGCTTTAACTCAAGAATCGTCATGAAAACACTTTATTAACTGAAGTCTCATCTTTTTATTAGCTTAAGTGTCATCTTTTAGTTTAACTAATGTATAAACACTTTAGTTAACTATTACATATTCATTAACACTTAGTTAACTATTTTTAACTAAATCATGTTGGTTGATTTACTTTGGAGTGATCATTGTGAGTTCCTTAATTAACAAAAGCACACATTGTAACTTTAACTGAAGCTTACAATTTTGAGTTCACTTAGTCACGCATAGGCAATTCAAATTCTCGTTTTCTCTATGCTTATCTCTTTATATTTTACTGCATGGTCACTATGAGTTAACTTTAAATATCTATCATATCATATTATACTTAGAAGAATTTTCTCATGCTATGATCAAATTATATTAGTCTTGGACTATATAGTCATATGCCAAATAATTCACTCTATAGGTGGATAATCTCTAAAGGAGACATAATAGCAATCGATGACCATGGTTAGTAATACATCACATAACATTTGATGCTTCAAAATGCAAAGAATCCACCTCCATAACTGGAGGCCCACCTCATGGGTACCTACTATAACTGGAGGTCTGCATGAGAATAATTAGCTCTATAATCATAGGTCCACCCCATAGGCACCTACTATAACTAGAGGTCCATATGAGAATCATAACTTCATATACTCCAAAGTTTGGAGCCTTGTACTACAAGACTTTACAACATCGTCACTTTGACAAATCAAAGCATTGACCTCAACATATGAAGAATAACCTTTATAATTGAAGGCTTAGTATTCCTTAGGTCCAACCTAATAAAATACTCCAAGTTACTGAGTCTAACTTAGTCTCTCCATCTCAACACATGATGTCCAATCCTGGCTACACAAGATTGACTCAGAGAAATGACTCACAATGTTGTACATTTAACAAATAAATACAATATATATTAGTTAAAAAAATAAGTAAGCTTCACTCCTATGAAGAGCCAATTGTATTATGTCTTACAAGAAAGGATTCTTGGATGTTAATTTGCCTCAGATCCATAATTTCCTAGAAAGGTGTCATAGGTAACTTTGAAACTAATCCTTTGATCAATGCTAACTAAGATAGAAACACTACATAGTCAAGTTAAAATCCCAGGAATCGATTGATGTGTACATTTCTAATTCTATGGTTATATGTGTACACTTTTAATCATTCTATGGTTTGTAACAAGGATGCTAAAGTTTAATCCTGACTATAGTTGTTTGATCTGAGGTGTAGGAGCTTGAATCCTATGCTAAATATTTGAGTACTAAAAATAATTTATTAAACAAAAAAATTAGTGAGTAATTTGGGTGTCATGATAGTCAGAACATGCCTAAAAATTCATGCAACGAACATACCAACTCTTGATCCCCAACTGTTCTAATCCCAACTTCGGAGGTTGGAATCTAACACTAGCAAAAACAATATCAACAATTTTCCTCTCGAATTTTCTATTCCCTACTTCAGATATTAGAATTTGGAACTGGTCCACATCATTTCCAACTATGCAAAGAACCCACCTTATTTCAAATGGTGAAAGGTCCATATAGCTTCCAAATCAACTACCACATATTTTGAAATATGCCATGTGACACTCTATTGGTGAGCCATGTTAGCATCATACATGCCACATGTCACCATTTTTACCTATTTTTGTTGGAAATTCAGAACGCGATATCTTTCACGTCCATATCCCATCTTTTAGGAAACAAATATTGATGGAAATCTCTTGGCGAGCTATATGAAATTGTGTGCTTATGTAAAATATTTGAAGAAGTTTATTTTTGTCCAATTGGGAGATCCACCTAGATCATGGGTACCACTACATTATAAGGCCATGCATTCAAGGTGTTCCTCTATAAATTAATCATCCACACCATTTTAGACTGAGGATCATAGGGAAACCAAAATTGTTTAACGGGTCCAGTGCATCCATCACCAATAATTACAACCCTCTTAGGATATCAAAGATGTTAAATATACAACATCAAGAATCATTCTCCAAGCCAATCTTGTGCAACCAAGATTGGGACTTATGTAATGAGGTAGAGAAACTGAGTTGGACTCAATAACTTGGAAGATTCATTAGGGTGAACCTAAGGATGACTAAAGTCTTGTGAGTAATATCAAGTCTAATATCCTCATATGATTGAGGTGGTGATGATGTAAGGTATTGTGAGTAATATCAAGGTTGTATACTTTTGGGTAATATTAAGTTGTACTTGTGCGTAATACCAAGTCAATGATTCTCATAAAAGGTACTCTATGAGGTGGACTTGTAATTAATATCAAGTCATGATTCTCATGCGGTTACTCAATGATAGTGGGTAACCATGGGGTGGACCTCCAGTTACAGAGGTATATGATTTGAATGTTGAAGCATCAAATGTTATGAGATATATTACTAACCATGATCATTCGAGATGGATAAAGCTATTAAGTCTCCTTTAGAGACTTATCACCTCTAGAGTGAATTATGTTAGCACATGATTATATGGTCAGAGAGTAATACAATATGATCATAACATTTGACAATTATTTTGAGTATAATATTATTTGATAGATGATTAAGTTAACACATATTGACCATGCCGAAATATACAGAGAAATTCAATAAAGATATATTGAGAAAAAAAGAATTTGAGTTCCCCATGCAAATGACTGGATGAACTCAAGTTATAAAACTTTAGTTAGATATGAATGCCTCAATTAATGCATCAGTTGAAATATTAATGCATGTAATCAGTTAAGTAAAGAAGAGCTCAATTATCACTCCAGTGTAAATCAATTAGCATGATTCAGTTAATAATAGTTAACTAAGTGGTAAGAAAGAAGGAATAATTAAATAAAGTATTTATATCTTAGTTAAACTAAAAGTCGACACTTAAGTTAATTGCAAGATGACGCTTCAGTTATAAAGTGTTTGCATGATGACACTTGAGTTAAAGCACTATGACACTTATGTTAGCATATTAAATAACTGTTCATACATTCAGTTAGATGATGAGTTCACTCCGATGTCAGATAAGCCTCAGTTAATGTCAAAGATGAAAGGTATGGCGGGTTAGTTGTGCATGATGAATTTTTCAATGTAAGGATTTATTATTCCAATAAGGCAATTCGAAATTGTAATGCATGGGTGCATAATTCTCATGCAACCATTCACATTAGTTTGCATGAGAGTGTTTTGAGCCTGTTATTATTGTGTTGGACACATGGCAAGTGTTGATCCCAGTTTTGTCATTGTTTTTTGGCTAATAATTTACATGTTTGACATATGTTTTGTCACCTTTTGGCATAATTTTTGTCATACAACTCACTATTCAACACCAGGTACGATTATATTTTGGTTTATGCAAGTTATGATTTATTTCTATTATTTCACGATTTTATTGGTTAAATTCGATGATATTTGATTATAATGCTAACATATGAAATCGTTATTGCAGATCTCATTCTTCGGTGAGCCAATGAACAGACCATGCATCCATTCTAGATATGCGTAGAGCATATCTAGCTCACTGCACAACTCATCATTCAGTCCGTCGAGCTAATCGTGCACTGGTACTAATGGATTCCTAAGTGTTAAAGTATGTAACGACCTGTAAACTGCTTGTTGTCCACATGCTAGAGTAATATCATGAACCCCCTTCTGGAAGATCGCTCGCATGATGCCTCTACATGACACCTTGACACTAGCCACGCCGAAACAGAGCTTGTATGCCACATCGCGCACCATAGAATAACCATCTCACGAAGAAGGAGGAAAGCATTATGTGTTGGTTATTCATTTAGTTATCTCTCATAATGGTTGACTTATATTAAGAGTAGTCGACCACTGAAAGGGTCGACTTTCTCTCCCTTTGTAAAACGCTATATACACAAACGATGATATGCGCGAAGATTTGAAAAAAATAGTTAGTTAGCCATTTTATACATGTAATCAGCCGGTTCCAGAAAATCAGTCATACTTTTCTTCACTTTAATGGAAGTTCTTCTTATGCTATGCATGATCGTGTATTAGTAGCGTTGAGCAAGTTATCACTCTGATTGCTAGGAGGGCCCCTCATCAACCAGATCTTTCTATTCATGTGTATTTTCGTTCTTCCCTTTTTGCAATTAGCGTAGTTTTATTTGTAGCTTGTTTATGCAAATTAGTTACTGAAATCTTTCATGTTATTCGTTTCCTGTAGCATAGATTACACTTTGATATTATTTTGCTAATGTAGTTTCCTTTCGTGAGTTAAGCAATCGGTTGCACATAAATTTGTTTTCAATTTCCCTTTCAAGTCTTTCCAGTTTACTACTTGGTTTATGTTGATAGAATACATTGCTTTGATTCAATTACAGTAGATTCAATTCTGTCCCTTTCCATTTTATGAATTCAGTTAGTTATATTACATCTTGTTTAACAAATAGATAATGGTGTTTTAAATTATGAATTGGGTTTAAGTTATTTTATAGATTGAATTTAATCATTAGACAGGTTTACTTTCTGTTCTTTACATTTCGTTATTATGTGCATGGATCAGCTGACCTCAAAATCATTTAGATTAATTATTTCTTGACATTTTAGTGCTTTTTGTGTGCAGACTTTCATTTAAACAGACTGATCTTCCTGTCATCCAAACCTGTGTCCCAGTATGTTATACAGCCTTTCATTCAACCCTTAGCGTTTTTAATCTGTTTTGAGCTTGTTTCTTTAGTGTTTTTCGATTATGTTTTGATAGTGGTAGTTAGACAATGGTTGTGTTTCTTCTTAAAAGCCTTAAATTAGACTGTTTAGAATACTTGTTAAGTCTTATTCCTATTTGTTCCTTCTTTTCACCTTATGTTTAACAATTATGTCATGCGTTTTGGTTTAGGGAAATTTGTTAGTACCTTGTAAATTGATCATAAGCAGTAGGATTTATCCCTTCCAATTAGGTGGTTACCAAAGAAACCTATAGAATAGGATTTAAAATCATCTTCATTAAGTCTTCTACTTTCTCCTCTTTATTAATTTTTCTACTTGTTTATAAGTTATGTCTACCTTCTTGTAGTATTGTTCTATATTTTGCAGTTAGGAGTTATTTGCTTATGAAATAAATCATCATGTTTACTATCGCTTGGAATTGGACATTTCTCAATCTGCATATCTTTGTAGAGGTTAAGTTATATTTGATTCCCTTTAGTTTCTTCACTTCCTTTGAAAGTCACTTTGATACTTCTCCTACTCCCGTTCCACTCAGAGTGAATCCTTACCCTCAAAATAACCAAGGAAAATGGAACTAGATAGTTTAGTTTAAACCATTATGTACATCTGTTAGTTGCATGTATAGTTTTTAGAAGCATATCTACTTGCGGTAATTTTGTAAATCTTTCCTTGTATAGTCATTCTCTAAAAGTTGTTTAGTAGTAAAATAGATCCCCTTATAGAAAGGAGCTTATTTTTGTTGTAGAATAGCATTGTATATATCTTTATCTTATAGTAATTGTTTATAGAGTAGAGTAGTATAACTTGATACCACTCTGGTCTAGTTCTCTGTTCAATTACCCTGATAGTTAACTTCTTAGGAGTTTGACTCAGTTTTTCATTTTGAAAGATATTTCGATCTTTTTTTTGTTAAATTATTACCACGATACCCTAGGAATCCCTCTACCTTCGCATATATTTTGTATCAATTCTAAGCCTTCCAACCCCGGTCGATAATTAAATATTAGGTGAATCAATCAAGACGATATTTTACCCAACATTTTGGCACCGTTGCTGGGGAGTTGTTCTGTAAGGTAGAATAGATATAGGCTGGTGGCAAGGGAGTGGTAAGACGAGAGGTAAGAACCTGCGGATATGTTATAATAGGATCCCCCAAATCCATTAGTACTAGTAGCATAGGTTTCCCTTTAGTTTTTAGGAACAAACCTAGATATTCTCAGGGTAGATTTGTTAAGACAATAAAATTTTGTTAAAATTCTTATTAAATTTTTACGGGGGACATAATATGCCAACAATTAACTCAGCGGAAAGGTATCGAAAAAAAAACACCTATAGGAACTAGTTCTACTGGAAACATAAAGAGTATTTTTCGGGAGATCATACAGGGGAAGCCATAGAAAGAGAAGAGATACTGGTAGGAGGTCCTGAGGGCCTCATTCTTGATGAAGTTCAACGGGAATAACCATTGGGAACCCTTAAACCTTACACTAAGTCACAAAACCAAATGATACAACTTTTTACTAGTAGAGGAGATGAACTTCACTAATTTTGTCAATCCTTCCCAGGTGAAAGCTCTCTTTGGCAACTCAATAACATAGTAACCCCACAAATTGAAACATCTACAGTAGTATCTACTATCCCCAGAAGACCCAATAAGAGAATGGTTGATCGGAGGAAGATCTCTCCTAGAAAAGAACGTTGGGACGCCCCTTCTCACCTCGAAAGAAACCTTCTAGGTATACTCACATTAGAAACCAAAATTACATGAAGAAATAGGAAGAAGAACGAGCAGCGAAGAGCAACTTCTATCCAATATGTAAGACTAAACATCCCCAACAGGAATGTCCATTAAACAAAACCTTTGCATGTCACATTTATATGGGGCATCATGTTTTTCCCCAAGGGATCAAGGTGGATCGTACCAAAATAGAAGTAATCGTTGGACTTCCCTCTCCAAAATCTCTTCCTCCTCCCGATCCTGAAAAATATTGTGGGTTATCATCACTTGTATATGTGTAAATATGTGTGTATTTCTTTGAATAAATAAGAGTCATTTCTGACAAGTTATTTACAGGGGACTCTTTTCTTTCTATAATGATATATATGTTTCCATGAATCAAAATGAATAATCTAACAATTGGTTTTGTAGTTCGATTACAAGTACTTTATCTTTGTAAGTAGCTCATGAGATATTATTTGAAAAAGGAAGTGCTCTAAAAACACTCATCATACATCTTAATTTTTTTTCTTTTTTTGGTTACTATCCAAAGTTTATAGCACAATTAAAGAATTCTTGTATATCATTTCTAAACCACTTATTCTATGATTTGGTTACACTTTGTATATGGTTCCTTGATTCAGACATGTACAATTCTGATTATTTGAATAGTTGCTCAAAAGACTTACTTTAATCATCATGTTCTTCAGAATTTTCACACCTATGGACTACTAGTTCATCCTATACTTGTTATCAAAAATTGACTCTTAAATATTTTGAAGGACACTCCAGGATAAGTGGAATTTCTGCTTGTGGGGAACATTATTTATCCTTTATGAAGAAGGTAGACTGAGAGACCAAGGAACACCTTTAAGTTATTCTCTTTTTGACATAATTTATGGTTCAGGCCACTATAAAAATTACTTATAAATTTGCTTTAAAATTTGAATAATGTATTTAGCAGGGCTTAGCATGCTCTAGTACCAATCGAATTCCATATACTCAAAATATTTATACAAGGAAAACTCGTTGGGGTACTGAACAAGCCTGTTGGAAGAGGGTCAATGCTAAGTAACAATTTAAAAACAAGGAAGTTCGATAAATGCAAGTAAACCCATCGGGGTACTGAATAGGCTCGCTGGCAGCAGGGTTATGCTTGCATGGTGCCAAGATAATCCCATCGGGGTACTCAACAGGTCTGCTGGCAGTGGGGCAATATCGGGTAAAAGAGATTTGGTTAATGCACCACTATGCACATGGTTTGTAAAACAATGATACTATAAAGAAAATATTTCAGAATTTATGAATAAACATGTTTAGGCCTAATGTTTATGATGTCATTAGAGAATGACCATAAGTTGGCCTTAGATCCGACATTATAAATTCAATCAATAGCTAGGATATGATTATCCTAGAAATGGGACCCATAGCTATAAAATCTCACAAACTCGAAGGTGAACTCAAAAATTCGTGAGATGACAAGATATCCTTACAATGAGGCATGGATGACTAGTTTTTCCTATGGAATTTTCAATTATAATCTCATCACATGATATACGATAAATTTACATATCTACATATCTGAGCACTATTATTTTTGATAAATGTATATATCTGAATCATTTCCATTTATTAGTTACTCTTTCTTTCTCCTGCAAAATTCACAACAACATGATTGAACTTTTATTACTATATTTTTGAAATTACTTAGTTTTCTTGTATGGCTTGGGGACATGCCATATCTTTGGTTTGGGAGAGGATTAGACTATCTGTATTTATTTTTCTAAGTTACTTATAAAAGACTCATTTTTCTTTGCCAAATGACAAAGTGTTTGCAGGATAATTCAAACATCGAATCTGGTCTTAAAATTCTGGATGAATAAGGGAGAGCACAATTAAAAGATCAAAAGAATTGTCCCATATGAATTTCTTGTGGACTGGCAGCCTAAGCAAATCAATGATTAGCAACAGTCTGATCCAGCAAAGCTCATTTTTACAAAAATCTATATGAAGGATCATATGAAGGGTCGAATTCCGGTATGAATGAAAATCCAAATGATGATCTGAATAAAAACTAAGATATTTTAGCACCTATGGCTAAATGTTATCTTAATTTTTCGTTTGGGAAAAAAAATAAATTTGGCCGAGTCATACCATCACTATTAGAGTCACATCCACAAATGGCATTATAACTAATCTCAATCCATGATGTAGTACAATTTAGATCTAATACGATCTCGTCTTACCTCTATATGGGTGTGATTTGACCTTAGGGTACTTCCTAGTCATAATTACATTATCACCACCCCCATCTTTTTATCCACTCGCACGCATAAGCTATCAAGTAGTCGAACCTCTTGTTAAATCAAGGTTATGGTTATGAATATGGTTATGCATCCATATTAAGTTAAACGTTCAACCTGTCCAAGGTTTACTTTGGACATGGTTGAACTAACTAAAACTTTATAAACTCATTGAATTACACGTCTTTGACGGCACACGTTTCAATGATTGCATAATGGCACGATCATCTAAACATGCCGAGCTGTTTGTGTGATAATTTGATCGGTTGAATGAGGCACATTTTAAATCAATGTTGTGCGAACCTCTTTCCACTCCATCACTTTCACTGATCGTTACCATTGTAGAGTTTGTTAGCCACCTTTCCTCCATACTCCCTGCAAACTCTGTATCCTAGTCTCTGCTTAACCATGCCGAGCCGCTTTTAACCTCAGAGCTACCAAGACTTATTCCAGTTTCCAGAGTTCAAAGAATGTTGAGAATTATTTTTTTGGGCTGGTTGGATCCCGTTTCTTCATCTGCTACAAGGGTATGATGAGGAAATCTCACTGCTTTTTGCGATGAGCGTCAATGGAAAGAAGGCAAGGGTTGGCCATATTGGCTTCCCAGTTACTGAGGAATCAATTGCGCATGCAACCAAGCTTCCACGAGAGGGCGATCGATGACATAAGCACTGGTTTGTGCTGTGGGCATCTCATAACTTTTCCCTTAAACCTGAATTTTAGCATCTGACAGGCATAAAAGGTTTTCATCGTAATTGGATAAAACCTGAATTCCTTAATGCTTTGACGGTCATCATCCATTTGATTACTTGTGAAGGTAAGTTTAGCGTTTTTAAGTCCTGTCATCTCTGTTTGTTAGCTCATTTCATTGATCATCATAAACATCTCGATTTCCCTTATTATTTTCTTAGGAGCTTGGAAAAGATGTCGAACCAGGTTAAGAAGAATACTGTTAATCCTAATGGCAACTTATACCATCATAGTTTGATCAAGCTCTTAATCTTAGAAAAACTTAAGGAGCGGAGTCAACCTTGGGATACCTTCGTGTTCAAAGTTCTTAATCCCCATTTAAATATCCAAAAATGACCTCGACATCTTCATCATAAGAATCCAGTCCATCTCCATCATCAAAGAAGAAAATCCCCAATGTTTTTCCTCTTGATGATGAAACATCAGAGATGAGTCTGTCCACTCACTCTATCCCTGTATCTACTGAATTTATACCCTTGTCACAACCTCGCACTAGATTCCAAAAGGAAAAATTGTTTCAGTCTATGTTTCAGACCATTATTCAGACAACTCATTCAGACAGTGTATCCAAAATAGGAAAACTCGACACTACCTCACCTCTGTTCTCCTTCGCTAGCATTTTAGCTGAAATGCTTGAAGATGATGATCATGAGACCATCCCTCCACCCGCTTATGAAACTGTTTCTATGCCTGTTTAGGATTTGGGTCCTGAAATACAAATTTCGATTGTTGATCTCGAAGTGCCATCCAAGGAGATGAGTCTTTCACAAGAGCCTGAGAAACCTGCAGAGCCATCTACTCTGCATCAACCAATGGTAGATCAATTGACTCAGGAATTGGCTCAATCAGTTAGCCAAAATGAAGAGTATGCTAATATGATCACAAATCTTTGTCAAGAGAACAAATATTTGCGCTTGTAGGTTAAGACCATTGAAGAATTGAACAAGGACATCAATTTGTCTCATAGAAATCAATAGGAGAGGCATGCTATCTTGAAATCACAGGCTCAAAAATTGAAGTTTAAAACCCCTTCTTCATCTGCCAAGTTGAAGGAAGCTGCTAACACAACTCAACCTTCTTCCTGATTTACTTCTCTTTGTGCTTAGTGGGACCTGGCATTTCTCTAGTTTGGGGGAATGTTGATCCCAATTTTGTCATCGTTTTAGCTAATAATTTACATGTTTGACATATGTTTTGTCACCTTTTGGCATATTTTATGTCATACAGTTCACTATTCAGCACCAGGTACGATTATATTTTGGTTTATGCAAGTTATGATTTATTTATATTATTTCACGTGATTTTATTGGTTAAATTTGATGATATTTGATTATATGCTAACAAATAAAATCGTTATTGCAGATCTTAGTCTTCGGTGAGCCAACGAATAGACCATGCATCCATTCTAAATACGTGTAGAGCATATCCAGCTCACTGTACAACTCATCATTCAATATGCCAAGATAATCGTGCGCTGGTACTGATAGATTCCTATGCGTTAAAGTATGGAATGACCTGTAAACTGCTTGTTTTCCACATGCTAGAGTGATATCACAAACCCCCTTCTGGAAGATCGCTCGCATGATGCCCTTGCATGACACCTTGACACCAGATATGCCAAAGCAGAGCTTGTATGCCACATCACGTGCCATAGAAGAACCATTTCACGAAGAAGGAGGAAAATGTTATGTGTTGGTTATGCATTTAGTTATCTGTCATAATGGTTGACTTATCTTAAGAGTAGTCGACCACTTAAAGGGTCGAATTGCTCACCCTTTGTAAAACACTATATATACAAATGCTGCTATGCTAGAGGAGTTGAAAAAAATAGTTAGTTAGCCATTTTATACATGTAATCAGTTGGTTCTAGAAACTCTGTAATACTTTTCTTCACTTTAATGGAAGTTCTACTTATGATGTGCATGATCGTGTCTTAGTAGCATTGAAAAAGTTATCAATCTGATTATTGGGAGGGATCCTCATCAACCAGAGCTTTCTATTCCTGTGTATTTTCGTTCTTCCCCTTTTGCAATTAGCATAGTTTTATTTGTAGTTTGTTTATGCAATTTAGTTACTAAAATCATTCATGTTATTCATTTCTTGTAGCATAGATTACACTTTGATATTATGCTGTTAATGTAGTTTCCTTTCGCGAGTTAAGCAACCGGTTGTGCACAAATATATTTTCAATTTCCCTTTCAAGTCTTTTTAGTTTACTGCTTGGTTTATGTTGATAGAATAGATTGCTTTGATTCAATTACAGTAGATTCGATTATGTCCCTTTCCATTTTATGGATTCAGTTAATTATATTATAGCTTGTTTAATAAATAGTTAATGATGTTTTTAATTATGAATTGGGTTTAAGTTATTTTATAGATTGAATTTAATCATTAGACAGGTTTAATTTCTGTTCTTTACATTTCGTTATCATGTGCATGAATCAGCTGACCTCAAAATCATTTAGATTAATTATTTCTTGACATTTTAGTGATTTTTGTGTGTAGACTGTCATTCAGATAGCTTGATCTGCCTGTCATCCAAACCTATGTTCCAGTATGTTATCCAACCTTTCATTCAGCCCTTAGTGTTTTTAATCTTTTTTGAGCTTGTTTCTTTATTTATTTTTTATTCTGTTTTGATAGTGGTAGTTAAACAATGGTTGCGTTTTTTCTTAAAATCCTTAGATGAGACTGTTAGAATACTTGTTGAGTCTTATTCCTATTTTTTCCTTCTTTTCACCTTATGTTTAAGAATTATGTCATGCATTTTGGTTTACGGAAATTTGTTAGTATCTTGTAAATTTATCATAAGCAGTAGGATTTATCCCTTCCAATTAGGTGGTTACCAAAGAAACCTATAGAATAGGATATAAAATCATCTTGATTAAGTTTTCTACTTGCTCCTCTTTATTAAGTTTTCTACTTGTTTATAAGTTATGTCTACATTCTTGTAGTATTGTTCTATCTTTTGCAGTTGGGAGTTATTTTCTTATGAAATAAATCATCATGTTTACTATCGCTTGCAATTGGACGTTTCTTAGTCTGCATATATTTGTAGAGGTTAAGTTAGATTTGATTCGCTTTAGTTTCTTCACTTCCTTTGAAAGTCACTTTGACACTTCTCCTACTCCTTTTCCACTCATAGTGAATCCTTATCCTCAAAATAACTAAGGAGAATGGAACTAGATAGTTTAGTTTAAACCATTATGTACATCTATTAGTTGCATGCATAATTTTTATAAGCATATCTACTTCTTGTAATTTTGTAAATATTTCATTGTATAGTCATTCTCTAAAAGTTGTTTAGCAGTAAAATAGATCCCCTTATAGAAATTAGTTTATTTTTGTTGTAGAATAACATTGTCTATATCTTTATCTTATAGTAGTTGTTTATAGAGTAGAGTAGTATAACTTGATACCACTCTGGTCTAGTACTATGTTCAATTACCCTGATAGTTGAATTCTTAGGAGTTTGACTTAGTTTTTCATTTTGAAAGATCTTTCGATCTTTTGTTTTTTAAAGTATTACCACGATACCCTAGGAACCCCTCTACCTTCGCATATATTTTGTGTCAACTCTAAGCCTACCAACCCCTATGTGCAATCCAATGACAAAATTCCATTAAAATTTATGGTTCAATGATCCAAGTCTTGATTATTAAATTATAGTGGGTTTCAAATCACTTCCTGAAGCCATTTAGAGACACTTGGAGAAACTCTTCCCAGGGCATACAAACCAATATGAGCAATATAACTGAGTACTATAACCTCCAATGAGTTTGTTTGGGCAAGGACAACATGACCACAATTTCCACACACTTTGTTGGCTAAAAATTTACTTATGATGTAGAAATTGCACTACATGTTACTAAGAAAAAACCTAGTTTTGAAAACCTACCAATAAGACAAATATTGGGCCATGTACCCACGGGAGGTAGGTTTCTCTAGGTGCAATATGATGCAACAAATCCAACATATTGATGTTTTTTTTATTCGAGTCTTGGTTATTAGGTTACAATGGGTTTCAACTCACTCCTTGAATCCATTTAGGGATACTTGGAAAATCTATATATCTTCCTTGGGCATAAAAACCAATCCAAGTGACATAATTATGTATCGTAACCTCTAGAAAGCTTGTTTGGATACGTTGGACATGAAAACAATCTCCACATGCCATATTGGCTGATTTTATAAAAATTTACATGTGATGTAGAAATCACACTACTTTTTACTAAGCAAAACCCTAGTTTTAAAATCGACCAATATGACAACTTTCAGTCCATGTAACCATGAGAGGCAGGTATCCCTAAGTCAACTATGATGCCACAAATACAAGATAATCGATTTTTTTTATATCTAAAATTTAGTTATAATATTGCAGTGGGTTTTAACTTACTTCCTGATTCCATTCAAGGACACTTGGAGAATCTCTTCTTGGGGCATAAAAACTAGTCCAAGAGGTGGAACTGTGTATCATAACCTATAACAAGTTTTTGATGGAAAAGTGGACATTTCCACAGTGTACCATGTTTTATTGGATAAGTTTCCAAAAAATTACCATGCAATGCAAATGCTTATAAATTTCTTTAGCACTCTTATGCAAAAAAAATCGATGCTTCATTCATATACATTATTTTATCCAAGACATGTCAACATTAATTACAACTTTCACTATATGATTCATATGATTGCAATATGAATGATATTTTTTTACATTAATTACATGCACAAACAAATAAATATCTATCGTATGTTTCTTCAGACAACATTTATTTTGAACATAAAGAACAAGGGGAAATACCAAGCAATGCGTCAATATCAATGAGAATTGTCAGAAGAAAAATTAAAAAATGTATTGATTTATTTCTCGTTGAAGGAGAGTAATTCTCTTATGAAAATGAGACCATTGGATACAAGGAAGTTCCATTTATATACATATATTATTTGAATAATTGGGAACCAAACTCACTAATTCCTAATATAAACACCAATTTTTGTATTGATGGAATAACATATTGAATTACTCCATATAGCTTACATGGTTTGGGGATCTTTTCAAAGGACGGTGTGAATGTTCCATTCAATTGTGAAGTGGAGTTTTGGATTATGTTGGCTCAATGCATGATTACTCACATTGGTGTTTTCTAACAACATATCTAATGAGTACACGTGCATTTATAGAATTTGTGCAAATTATAACAAAATGAAAGAAAAGAATCACCATAATGGATACTCTACATATATTGATGGAAATACCAAAGATTTGGGAAAGATTATGGGGTTTATAAATAATTCACATCATGGAAACACAAACAAACTATCCAATTGTGTGTTTGAGGAGTGTCATGGTGGAAAAGCTGCGCCTTTTGAAATAAAATCAATAGCTACAGGGAAGGAGTTGTTAATGAATTATAACTTGAATACGTTCTAGGAATTAGGTAATTGTGATTTAACACTCATGTTCATTATTTACTAAAGAACATATATATTATATATTCATTATTTGTTAGTATTCAAACTTTTTACATAAAGTGTTAGATTGTAATATTAACATTTAGTAGGCATTTTTATAAAAGTTTAATTTGCATTAATTTGATCATGATGAATAATTAACCATTAGGTGTAGGTATTTTTTTATTCATTTTATTTGATTTGTTCATGTTGATGCATGAATAGTTATGTGCATGTATCTTGGAGCAATAATATATGTGTTATATGTGAAGAATAATGCTTGTGGTCATATGATATAGTATGTATTCATGACCATGAAATGAGGAAAGTGAATACTGTTCACTTTGAGAACATATGGCCACACTCCTTGTTCTTCATGGTTGATAGAAATGCAAACCTTGTAGGAATTCCCACCTTCTAGTTATGTATGAGTAAATCATTTTGTAATAAGATTTCATGTTCACTTTGTTTGTAATTAATAAGTTGATTATTTGAAGATGTATCATATTGTAATTTTTTGTTTTTAGGGTCAATAGAACTTTAAATCAATGTTATATTTTATGTTGTTGTGTTTCTTTCAAGTATGTTTTAGTAGATATATTGGGTATGGGGAATTGAGATTCATGTTGTTGGAATGTATAGTTTTAATATTACATTTTAATCATGTCTAGTATGATGTTGTTAGATATGTTATCTAGCTAAGAAAGACATAAATAACTCTAATATTATATAAAATGGGTTATCCCACATGTATCATAGAGTAATATTCTCCTATTTCCATTCATTATAAAAGGAGGTGGAAAATAATTTATCCCACATGTAGTATGGGATGTAACTCTTCCATATATATGGATATATAATAGAGGTGAAGGAGAGCCTTTCAAAATATCTTGAGTATTGCATTTTAATTCTATTGTAAAGTTGTGATGGGCGTATGTGGAGTGTAGCTCAAGTATAAGATTAGATATTTCTGAAGAATAAGAAGACTATACCTTTTCGTGGATGTTTCCCCATTGGGGTTCTTACCATGAATATCAAGTGTATTATTTCTTTGCTTTTGTCACTTGATTACATACTTTGATTATTGTCACTTGTATGGATAGAAATCCATATTAGTAGATTATTTCTATTGATTTTCATGTTAGCGAACATATTTTTGTATGTTTATGCATATTCGTAATATTCTAACATGGTATCAATGATAGTTACTATGCTTTGTACCTTCTTTGGTAAAATTTGTTAATTTTTTAACAAACAACAAGTTATTAAATTTTTTTTGTTGGGTCCTCCATATCTTGCGGATTTTCCATCATATCTATCAAACAGTTTTGGTTATTATTTATATCTAGTAATTTTCTATATGTCTAAGAATTGTTTTCAGACCCTAAGCCTCGCCATTTATTTTCTTAGAAAATTTCAAATTTTGTTCAAGTTTTTTCTTATTTTTTTAATAGAACTGAGTTAAAATCCCTTGAATAATAACTTTATATCAAGGATATATATTTATTTCAATAAATCTATTGTTTGTTCGACACTGGTTGTGTTTTACCATAGGTTTTTGTATATGATGTCGATTTCTTTCACAAATTTTTATTTCAGGTAGTTTAGCGAAGGCACGGACCTTTTATTCAAAGGAAGCGTGCATGTGCATGCTCCCCTACCCCACATCTTTCCCACATAGAAATCATGTACACACACACACACAAACACAACTATTTTACAGATAAAGTGTGTAGGACCTATTTTCGAAAAACCATTTCACCAGAATCAATTGTCTTTTTTGATGTTTCTACTATAGGTAATGTGCTCCATTGGTAAGTTGTTGTAAGGTTCCATCATTGGTAAAAAATGTCTACTTTTGTCATTTTTTCTTCTAAATATTATATTTTTCATCTCATCAGATTAGGTTTTAGTTCTATTTGTCGAATTATGACTTCAAAATTAGTTTATGTTCCCGAAGTAGTGGGATATAACTATCTTGCTTGGATGGGAAATATGATTGATGTTCTCAGGAGTAAGAATCTCTGGAGATTAGTTAAAGGTGAAAAAACAAAAACAATCGATGCTAAAGACTTAGCTATGTGGGAATATTGATGTGGTCAAGCAAAAGGTCTTATTGGACAAACTATTTTAGATAGTTTACATGTACATATTGAGACTGAGGATAGCCCGATTGAGGTATGGAAAACTTTAGATTCTTTATTTTGATAAAAGCTATGATGATTTTTTTACTATCTTGAAAACAATATCCATGAGTTAGATCCTAAAAAATTTGATAGAATAGAGTCATTTATTCCTGAAATAAAAAAATATAATGAAAAAATAAATATTTGTGGTAGCGATTACAAGAAAAAAGATAATTCCCTTATTAATCTAGTAGAACAAATGTTACCTTTTCCATTTTATATGTCATCCAAACTAGGAATAGAACCATTGAAGTGTCCAAACATACTATTAAACCCAATTTTGAAGTATTTTTGTAAAGGTTGATATGTGAGAAAGATATGTTAATTGCTTCTAGTCAATTATCTAATAGTAAAGCTCTAACGAAACATTGTAAAAAGAACCATAATAAAGTTTTAAATAGAAAGTATAAATCACATACTAAATGATCAACCCCTCACTCTTCGAATGATGGTGAAGCTTCTAAAATGGTATCCAATAAAAATAAAGTGTTAAATCCTTGTAAGTATTGTGGAAAAATCAACCACCCTGAAAATATTTGCATTAAATGGAGACATGAACTTGCGATAGGAAAGAAGAAGTATTTCGATGAACAACATGTAGCCCTGTGTTCTTATTCTGTTCAACCTAGTAAATCTTCTTCTCATGTGGAATGGAGAATGGATTATATTGATTCTAATCATATGACTGGTACAACTTGTTAGAATATTGAGAATATGCATAACATACAACAATACGTTTGCACTAACATGTAAATTAATAACAAATATATACTAGTCTATCCTTTTATACATACAAGAAACAATCATTAAGAGATATCCGCCCCACATATGATCCACATATTTACAATAACATTATAATTCAATCTGCAAGATATACCCAACGGATCTCCTTCACCTCTATTATATACCAAGAGGTATGGAAGAATAACATCCCAAAATACATGTGGGATAAATGATTTTCCACCTCTTTACATAATGAATGGTAAGATGAGCATAATACTCCACACTGCATGTGGGAAAATTAACATACTATGCAGCTTGATGAGAACTCTCAAGAGTTGTTGTTTTTCTATAGGTTGCATTTAGTGGCTATTTCTTACCCGAAACCGAAAAGTGGTTCTACCAATGACACTCATTTTCTCTATCTAATTAATATTACATGCATTTTGAAGCTATGCATGGTGTAATATTTTATTTATTTATTTTATTTGAAGTCACTTAAAAAATATGAGACAAATTAATTTTAATTAAAAATTATATAATTTTCATTAAGAAATAAAAAAATGAATGAATTAGAAAGAAAAAAACATTAAAAAAATAAATGTCTATTTTTCAAATAAATATGAAATTAAGAAAATTATTAAAAAAATCATTAAAAAATACAATTAAATAAAACAAAACTAAATTATAAAAATAAAAATAAAAACAAATTATTTAAAAAATAAAAGATCAATTTATAAAAAATCAAAGCTAAAAATTAAAACATTAAAAAAATAACAAAAACATTTAAAAACATAAAATCTAAAATTTAAAATTAATTTTTTGTTTTAACAAAATTTACATATTAAAAATAAAA
>LPNX011172474.1:4568-44355 GCA_001517045.1 Pseudotsuga menziesii | reverse complement strand
CCCCTCCCCCTCCCCTCCACCATGACCTCCCCTATGTCCCTCTCCTATTGCGATCCCCCATGCTCTCCCCACACTCTAATTCCCCCTCATCCCTCCATGACTCCCTCCACCTCCTCGTATTCCTTCCTCTCCCTCCCAGCGCCGCTTTCCACCAAGGGAGACTCAATTCCACGACGGAGGAAAACAAAGTAGGGAGGGTGAGTAATAAATAGTGAGGGTGGAGGGTAGTGAGGAAGGCAAATGGAGAAGTAGAGTGTGCCATTTTTCTCCCTTTCCACTCTCCCCACCATATTCCCGCCCTCCACTCTCTATTTTCCAACACAGAGACTTAATTCTAGAATCGAGTCTTTATTTCAAAATTAAGACTTAATTATAAAATTGAGCCTTCACTAGTGGCAAGGGGAGTAAGGATGGCGAGGAGGTGATAGGGAAGTAGAAGGAGGAGGCAGAGGGTGGAGGGAGAGGTAGAAAACATGGAGAGTGGGGGAGGGGGAGCCTAGAGGAGGTTGTGGTGGAAAGGACGGTAAGGTGGATGGGGGGGGGAAGGGAAAGGGGAGGGGAGGGGTGGAGGGAGAGAGGAGGGGATGGATGCGGGGGTGGGTAGGGTTAGGTTAGGTTTTTCTTTTATTTATTTTAATAAATTTTTTAATTTTAGTTCCTATTTTTTTTGAAATTTTAGTTTATTTTTAAAATATTTTTAAAAATTATTTTATGTAATTTTTAAACTTAATTTTTTAAATTTAGTTTTGATTTTTTTTAAAAACAAATTCTTTGTATTTTCTAATTTTGTTCTCGTTTAAAAATATTTGTATAATAATAATAATAATATTAATTTCAAATTTATTTAAAAAAATTTCACACTTTTTTTTCAAAATATTTTTTCTTCTTCAAATTCATCTAAATTTTTATTTTAAAAAAATTATATATTTTAATTAAACTTGCGTTCTCTCATATGTTTTAAGTAATTTAAAAGAAACAATTTTTTTTTATGTCATGCATGTTTTCAAAATGCATGCAATAATAACTTGATAAAAGAAATGTGTGCTAAATAATAACTTGATAAAAGAAATGTGTGCTACTGGTAGCACCCTTTTTCGATTTAGGGGTTGATTTTGGGTTTTGATTGCACCAACACTAGCCGAGGTATGTAAAAGGTCATAATTTTAGCTTTGGAAAAAAATGATGCTACTAGCAGCACCAATTTTCAAATCCGGGGTTGGTTTATGTTTTTTATTACATCAACAGTGGTTGGAGTTTCCATAAGGTTGTAATTTTAGCCTCGAAAAGAGAAATTGTCCCACTGATAGCACACTTTTTAATTCGGGGGTTGTTTTTTTATGGCAATAATTCTCGTTTTGAGTATAAATTTCTCATAAAGTTGTATAATGTGTTAACTCCTTTGGTTTAATATTAGAGTTATTTATGTCTTCCAATACTAGATAAGAGATCTTATGACATCATACTAGACATCAATACACATTCCAACACAACTTTATTTATATCTGATGAAAATAATAGGAACATCACATAAAGTCTCAATTGGCGATGTTAAATATCTTTTAGTAGTAGGATTTGGTAATGTTAATGCTCCTAATGGTACTTTGGAAGATGTGTTTCATGTTCAAAGAATGCGAATAAAGTTGCTTTTTATATATTGTGCATGTCAGAAAGTTTATAAATTTGAAGCTTGGCTAGATGGGTATTTGTTAAAATATATTAAACATAACTTTAAAATTGTTTCTTCAGGTCTTGTTTATCATGATGTTGGTTTATACAAGTTTATTGGTTTTAATTCAAGTAAAAATAAACCTTTTTATTCCTATGTTGCTCACGCTGGTGAACTAAGTAAATTGTGGCAAGAAATATTAGGTCACTTGGATTATGGTAATATGCAAATGATGTCTAAAATTGTACTTGGGTTACCTTCAATTTCTTCCACTAAAGGTGTTTGTGAAGGTTGTGTTATCAGTAAATATCACAAGGAAATGTTTGATAAAGGTAAATATTGACGTGCTAAAGAACCACTACAATTAATTTGTAGTAATATTTGTGGTCCTCTTTAAATCCCTTCTTTGTCTCATGCAACCTATTTTCTTACTTTTATTGATGATTATAGTTGTAAATATTGGGTTTAATTTTTTTCACATAAAAGTGAAACCTTTGGTATATTTCAAGATTTTAATTGCATGGTTGAAAATTAATCCGGTAAAAGAATTAAGACTTTGGGAATTGATAATGGATGGGAATTCATTACAAATGAGTTTAATGTATATTTATTTAAGCATGGAATTTAATATCAAAAGGTTGTTCCTTATACACCTCAACAAAACAGGGTAACTAAAAGGAAAAATATAACTTTGGTTGAAATGGATATATGCATGATGTATTATAAAGGATTACAAAAATGTTTTTGGGTTGAGGCTACTTATTGTGCTAACTACATCTTGAATAGAGTCCCTACCAAAGCAATTTTGAAGGTTCCCAGGAAAAAAATTGAATGGAAAAAAACTTGATATTAGTCACTTTAAGGTATTTGGAAGTGAATGTTGGGCACATATCCCAGATAAAAATTGGAAAAAGTTAGAGCCCAAGTCTCACAAATGTGTTATCATTGGTTATTGTGAAGATCCCAATGAGTACAGGTTGTTTAATCCACCTACCCAAGGTGTTATAATTAGGTGAGATGTTCAATTCAACAAAGTCTCTCCTCCTCCTGAGTTTGTTTAACCTCATGTTCCCTTGAATTTTCCTTCATCTTTTGTTGCTCCTATATATGTTACCTCTTCCTCTACTTTTGTACATGATATTGATCCTAGTTCCTTTTCTTATTCAAGTTATCCACCTTTATGTTTCAAATATACTAGTGTGGTTCCTACCACTACTCCTCTCCCTATTTAGGCTCGAAAAACTATTGAATCCGCAGGTTATATGATTGGTATTCCTTTTGATGCTTCATGAACTAGATATAAATTTGATTTTATAACTATTTTTTTGGTGCTAGATGACCCCTCTGCATATGCTTAAGCTAAAGATAAATTTGAATGGGAAAAAACAATCACTGCTAAATATGACTCATTCATCTGAGAACAAGACTTGCACTCATGTTTTTCTTCCTTTTGTAAATAATTTAGTTGGATGTAAATTGTATATATAAAACAAAGTTTACTATAGATGGAAAAATTGAAAAACATAAATCCCGGTTAGTAGCAAAAGGTTTTTCTCAATAATAAGGTATTGACTATGTTGAAACTTTTGCTATAGTTGCTAAAATGAAGAAAATAAAAACCATACTTTCTCTTGCTGCATCTTATCAATGGGAAATACACCAAATGGGTGTCAAGAGTGCATTTTTGAATGGTGATCTTTGTGAATATTTTTATGTGCCATAGCCACTTGGTTTTATTACTACTGAAACTTCAAGTTTGGTATGCAAATTGAGCAAGTCCTTATATGGTATTAAACATGCACCTAGAGCTTGGTATGTAAAAATGATACTTGTTTCTTGACGAGTGGTTTTATTGGTGTATATCTGATCCAAATATGTATGTTAATAACTTTGATGATGATGTCCTCATTGTGGTACTTTACATGGATGATATTATCATTACTTGCAACTAACTTACATTTATATAAGAAATGAAGAATAATCTTAAGAATGAATTTGAAATGACAAATTTAGGCCTATTGCATTTATTTTTGGGTCTACAGATTTGACATATGACTGATGGTCTATTACTCTCCCATCCTAAGTATGCTACATATTTACTTGCTTGGTTTCATATGAGTGATTCTAAGCCTTCACCTACACCATTTGAGTCCGATGAAAAGTTAATTGTTGATTGTGATACTCCTCTTGTTGATGTCGTGTTGTACCATAAGCTTGTGGGAGTTTGATATATTTGAAAAAAAATAGGCCTAATATCTCTTTGCAGTCACCTTGGTTTCAAGGTTTATGAAAAATTCTCATGAAATCCATTGGAAAGCAACAAAGAGGATTCTTAGATATTTATAGGAGACATTGTATTCTAGTAGGGATGCAATTTCACTTTTTGGTTATACATATTTTGATTGGGCAGGGGATACTTCAAATAGAAGATCTATTGTAGGGTACATTTTTAGCTTGGTTTAGGCCTGATTTCATGGTCTAGTAAGAATTTGAAAACTCTTTGTATTTCTTCTTGTGAAATAGACTATAGGGTAGCTAAGGAAGCAACTAAAGAAGCAATGTGTATCCGACGTGTTATTACAGAGCTTGGATTAGTTCATAAGTCTTCTACTAGGTTAAGATGTGGCAATCATAGTGCAATTTTTTTTTCCCACAATTTAGTGTATCACTCCAAGACTAAACACATTCACCTCGATAGTCATGGAATTCAATATCTTGTTGCAGATGGAGTTATTTATTTAGAGTATTGTCCCAAGGAACAGCAAGGAACAATGAGCAATCACTATATTTAGCAAATCCATGATAGAAGTAAAGTTTGCATATCTTCAAAGTTTGTTAGGAATGCAAGAAGTTGTCATCAAGGGGGATGCTAATGTAATTCCATCTTCCTCTCTCTATGTTTTTTTCTCCCTATTCATCACTAATGAGGATAGTTGGATTGTGTAATTTTTAATATTACATGTGAAATGATGTCTAGTGTGAGGTCGTAAGATGTCTTATCTAGCCAAGAAAGACATAAATATACCACATGCATCATGGATTAATATTCTCATATTACCATTCATTACATAAGGAGGTGGAAAATTATTTATCCTACATGTAGTATGGGATGTAATTCTTCCATACTTCTAGATATATAATAGAGGTGAAGGAGAGAATTTAGGAATCGATTGAGTATTTCATTTTAATGCTATTGTAAATATGCAATGAGAATATGTGGAGTGGAGTTCAAGTGTAATATTGGATATTTGTGAAGAATAAGAATACTATATCTTTCTATAGATGTTTTCCCATTTTTGGTTTTACCACTTATATCCGGTGTACCATTTATTTTCTCTTATCTCTTGCTTACATACTTTGATTATTGTTGTTTGTATGCATGGAAGACTAGACTAGTATATTCTTGATATTGATTTGCATGTTAGCAAACATATTTTTGTTTGTTCACACATCATCTCAATATTCTAATAGGTGTGACGGTGGGGTAGGGACCATCCATAGCTTGAAACAAAGAGAATCTCATACACGTATTTCCCTTTGAACAAATTATACAACTCGACGAGAACTCTCTAGAGTTCGTTTTTTATAAGATGCATTTAGTGGCTATTTTTACCCTGAATAAAAAATTGTTGCTACCAATAGAATTTTTTTTTGGGGGATAAACTTACAACTTTTTTTAGAGCTCGGTAGGTGTCGTTGAAATAAAACCTATAAATCACCATAAATCGACCCCAAATTGAAAAGGGGTGCTACCCATAGCATCATTTTTTTCAAGGCTAAAATCAAATGTTATTCAAATTCCGGCCTTAACAATCAACGTCGCTGTAATCAAAACCCTCAAATCAACCCCCAAATGGAAAAATGGTGCTACCATGGAACCCACATTTTTTTTCCGATGCCAAAATTACAACTTTTTTGAAACCATAACCTTAATAACTGATGGTGTTGCAACAAAAATACCAAAATAAACCCCCAAACTAAAAAATGGATTCCACGAGTAACAACCCTTTCTTCTATAAAGTTAAAATTAGAAGCATTTTGAAACCACAATTTACAAAAAACACACATGCCAAATTTGATTGCAAAACGTAATTTTCCTTTTTAAAAAGAATTTAAAAATTCTAAAAAAGCACATTTAAAAACAAAAACAAAGAAAATTTAAAAAATATAAAATAAAACAATTAAACTAAAAAAATATAAACTACAAAATATATTTAATCTTAAGTTTTTAATAAAAAGATTAAAAAATATAAAATTAAACTACAATTTAAAAAACATTCATAAAGTTAAAACTAATTAAAATTAAAAATGTGAAAAGTAAAATAATAATAATATTTTTTTTAAATAATAAAAAATAATTGTAATGACAGATATCGCTTAAATGAGTGAGATGTATTTCTTCTATAATAATGATATGTCAACTATCGACTATATATATATAGCTAGTTGACATAGCTAAGATAAGAACGAACTCGCATGAGCTCCATAGTGAAACTGGTCGTTGGATAGTCCCTAAAACACCATGGGTAGAAAGGATCTGCCACCTTTGTGAGAGTAAGAACATTGAAGATGAAAATCACTTCCTCTTAGAGTGCCCTGCGTACACCCACATTAGATCCCAGTTTCATAATCTTTGTTGCAATACTGACATTCCTAGCCTTTTAGCCTGTCAAAATTATAGTAAGCTTGGGACGCTTCTTTCCAAGCTCTTTGAGCATAGAAATATAACTTTAAAGCAAACTAATTAATTCTCTTCTTTAGATCCGATAGACCAAAGTTTGGTCTCAGGGGACGTTAACCATCATCATCATCATAAACCAACCACATGTTAACTCTAAGTTTAAATTGACTAATAATATAATAATAATATATTATTATTATTATTAAGAAAAGTGAAAACGTAGAAATGCACAGCTATGCAAATATATGAAATGTCATTTATCAATATTTAAAGTTTCTTCATGTGGTTACAATTTCTACAACTATGAATCTACACACACGTTACTTTCACTTGAATGGACGGTGTTGATAGTCAAATTTGTTCATGCAGACATTGTGTTAATCAATCAATATTTTTATACATAGTATTTTAAATTTTTTTCATTAAAACAACGTCACGATTAATCACATTTCAATTATTCTCATCAAAAAATCTCATAATAATTTGACAAAACAAGCTTTACTCTTTAAAAATCAATTAATATAAAATTAGCACATTATAATTACAAGAAATGTTTTCCCAAAATGGTATCACTATAATTAATAATTTGTTCATTCAGACTCATTGTTCTTTCAAAGGCATTTATTTGTAAGGTACATGTTGGTTCCAAAAGAGAAATATATATAAAATTATAAGACAAAGCAGATGTTGGGTCTACATTTAAAGTTTAATTTCAAATTCCATTGAGGCATTATATGAAGTTTTTCTATCGATTGATAATTTATAACTTTAAATAGACTAATATTTAAAAAATAATTACAAGATAACTAAATATACAAAGTATAATTAATCTGCCTATAAAATGAAACCTCATGTAACTATGGCATATGAAAAATAACTATCTTAAAATCCTTAAAAAATATAAAATATAATTAATCACAAGCTTTTAAATTGAAGATTAAAAAATATAAAGTTAAATTAAAATTAAAAAACATTCAAAAAGTTAAAACTAATTAAAAATTAAATGAAAAGTGTGAAATTTATTTATTTATTTTTATTGAGGGAATCGGTAACTAGGCGGTTCTGGTACTCGCGTGACACGGGGTCCAATATAACCCCACGGGGTCGGCTGCCACTATAACCCCAGGTGTGTCCACACACCCCGCAAGTATGGGGCACGGATAAGTCGGTGAACTTTGAACTTGAGACCTCCTTTACAACATTCCTTCATTTACACGGCACTTTCCAGTCAGTGTACACCCTTGCGGGCGTGTGAAAAAAAAAATTAAAAATTAATAATAATAATAATTTTTTAAAATAATAAAAAATAATTATACGCATTTTCTACCGTTAAATGACTGAGATGTGTCACTTCTATAACATTGATGTAGAAAATGTCGACTTTATATATATATAACCAACCAAATGTTGACTCCAAGTTTAAATTGGCTAATAATATAATAACAATAATATATTAGTATTATTATTAAGAAAAGTGAAAATGTAGAAATACATTGTTATGAAAGTATATGAAAGGTCATTTATCAATATTTAAAGTTTCTTCATATGGTTACAAATCCTACAATGATGAATCTGCACACATATTACTTTAACTTGAATGAACGATGTTAATAGGACCAAATTTGTTCATGCAGACATCGTGTTAATCAATCAATTTTTTGTGCATATTATTTTAAAATTTTCTCACTAAAACAAAGTCACGATGAATCACATTTCAATTATTCTCATCTATAAATCTTATAATAATTTGACAAAACAAGCTTTTACTCTTCAAAAGTCAATTAATATAAAATCAACACATTATTATTTCAAGAAATGCTTTTCCAAAATGGTATCACTAGAATTAATAATTTTTTCATTCATGACTTATTGTTTCATTCATAGGCATTTGTTTGTAAGGTACGTGTTGGTTCCAAAAAACAAATATATCAAAAATGATAAAACAAAGCATATGTTGGTATAAGTTTATAGTTCATTGAGGCATCGAATGAAGCTTTTTATTAATTGATAAAAAAACCTTAAATATTAGCCAAATATTTCTATAAATAATTACAAGACAACTAAAACATATATATATAGTTAATATGTCTATAAAATGAAACCTCATATAATTATGACATGCATATGAAAAATAACTATTTTAAAGTCCTAAAGTTATGACATGTTTTCTTATTTATAGGATTTATTTGTTATCATTCCAAATTGGGATAGTTGGTGTCTAGATGATTATAATGGGAAATATATTGAATTATGTATCATTACGTTAATACTAAAATATGAGTTAGATATTAGTTTTATAATAATTATAAATTAATCAATAATTAAGTAAATTATATCTGTTTTACTTCATAATTAATTAATTAATGCAACTTTTGCCTATTTGTAAGATTTATGTCTCAACATTTACAACATAATGTATTAGTTGAAACATAGACACTTTATAATATAAATTATACTGGATCATGTTTTGTTAAGTTAATAATAAAACAATGAGTTAGATATTAGATTTGGATAAACTAGGATAGATCCATCTTAACTCTGATTGATCTATCAAGCATCCAAAGGGATCAAATCCCTTGAGTTGCAAACCCTTTTTAGACTCCTCGATTATGAGGTGGGGAGGTTGACATAAAGGGGAGGATCGATTATGAGGTTGACATAAAGACGAAATTGAGCCTACCACATATGCTATCCTTCTTCGACTCTTTTTATGTATAAGGGAGCCAAAATGAGGTAAAAAATGTAGCGACATTCTTTTTCACCCCATTTAGCTTCCTTTTTTTCAGAGGAAAAAATACCAGTCTTTATTATTCAGATGAATCAAAAGACATCATTTACATACCAATCATGATGACTGTCAAAACAGATCCGCCTTATGCAAGACAAAAAAGACAAAAACAAAACATCACAAACTAGAAAAAAAGTCTGATCGTAGCAGACTTTCCTCATCATCCCTGAATAAATCAGGTCAGAAATGCTGATAAGAAACGGAGGTGAACTTTAAGTAATACAATTCAGAGCAAAACAGGCTGGCAGAGTGGACTCAGACTGTACAAAAGAGATACACCATCAACTGCTGTAATCATAAGCTAAATAAAAAAGACCTTAGCTACGCTAAAATAGATCAAGACAACCTTGGTTAATAACCACATCATCCATAGTTTCTGAAAAAGAAACAGATCCCATATCCAAAAACAAAGCTTTTTTTGAGAGTTCATCCGCCAGCGAGTTATGCTCACGAACTGCGTGTTTAAAGATCACTGGAGGGGCCAAATGAATCATATATCTTATGTCGGAACACCAATGCATCAGAGATGGAACATCAAGTGCTGAAATTCTGTTAAGCCAAGAAATAATAACCATGGAATCACCATAAATCGACTGCATAGGAATTCCCATCAATAAACCGACTCTTAATATTGCCCAAAGAGCCAATAACTTCGCCCTGGTATTCGTGCTTTTTCCACATCCCATAGAAAAACTGAAGAAATGAGAATCATTGATAAAAATCACAAATCCTGAGCCTTCGAGATTTTCTGCAGCAGCTCCATCAAAGAATCCACAAGGAAATCTTTTTAATGGAACAGGACCAGGATTACGGGGTTTATGATGAATAATCGGCACAAGGTAAATATTTACCAGTCCTTCAATCCTTGAAATCAGAGCTGAGAAGGACGGTTTCTTGTTTTCAAATAAAACATGATTCCGAAGAAGCCAAATTCCCGAGAGAATGAACAAAGGAAGGTATCTGAAGGGAGCAGATCGCGCAGTAGAGATAAACCATTGATCCAAGTAAGAATGTACAGTTCTAAAAACTGGGAATGAGCACTTGTACTTTATCTCAAAATGGGTGAGAATACGAACATAGAAAGGACAGCAAAAGAATAAATGATGAATATCTTCCAGATTACCTTCACAAAGGACACAACGACTGGGTCGATTGAAGCCTCTGCTTTGTAATTGATCCCAAGTTAAAATTTTCCCTCTGAGCATCAACCAAATGAAACATTTTAATTTTAGAGGAATATTCAAAGTCCATAATATTTTTAAAACTAGATCATTACTCTCTGAACAATTATCAGAGAATATGCAATTATATCCTTCAGCAGCGCTTAATGAACCTGTATAATGATTATGGGTCCAGAAAAAAGTATCATTTTGATTAGATAGACGAATACGGCCATATTCCAATCCTCTAATATAATTATCCCATGCTGCTTTCCATTCACCAGTAAGATCAAGTTCATCAGAAGAGAACCAATAACCAGTGGCAAAGGGAGTTTGATTACGAGCTTCAGCGAGGGTGCAGATGCCAAAATCTTCTAAGTAATCCCTTAAGTCTCTTGACAGAGCAAAGGAAGAACCCATACCAATGAACAGGTCTGCACCTAAACTGATGGACTCACCATTACCCACATTCCAGATGATACCTTTGCCAATCCAAGATATGGTAGAGATGAAGCCCCTCCAGATAATAGAGGCATTTCTAAAAATGAAATTCTTTTCCCTGAACCATAAATACAGAGGTTTATTTTTCAGATATTTAACAGCAATAAGACGATTCCAGATTCCATCACTATTTAATGCTAGCCAAAAGATTTTCAGCCTCAAAGAAAGACTGAACCTAGGAAGATGTTTAATTCCCCAGCCAACATGAGAGGTAGGGCGAGCCAAAAGTTGCCAATCCACAAGATGGAATTTTTTAGTTTTTGATGAA
Organism: Pseudotsuga menziesii; assembly: GCA_001517045.1. Lineage (NCBI taxonomy): Eukaryota > Viridiplantae > Streptophyta > Pinopsida > Pinales > Pinaceae > Pseudotsuga > Pseudotsuga menziesii. Next base: position 33,291 of record LPNX011172474.1, on the reverse strand, counting down.
GAGCCCCATAAGAAAGAAAAAATCATTTTTCTGAGCTTGTCTAAAATAGATAATGGGATCGGAACCAAAGCCATCCAATAAACTGGCATGCTTGATAAAACAGAACGAATGAGGACAAGACGACCTCCCATGGAAAGGAATCTATTTGTCCAATGAGAGATTTTCTTTTCAAATTTTGTAACCAGCCAGAGCCAATCCTTTACCAAGTAACCTGAAGGCTTAAGAAAGTAGCCAAGATAACCAAACCCTTTACGAATATCATCCACTCTGAAAGGGAGAATATCTGAAATTCTGTGGAGTATGTCCTCATTCAGATCATTATGGAGAAAACTAGATTTGTTCACATTAATAATCATACCTGAAGCCTCACAGAAGATGTCAAGAATGGCTTTGAAGGCTAACCATTCCTCGAATGTACCCAGAACAAATAAGATCACGTCATCGAAAAACAGAAGATGAGTAAGAGAAAGTTGATATGAAATTTTAATTCCTTTAATCTTTCCATTCCGCTTGGCATCCTCTATCAACAGACTAAGCCCTTCAATTACCAGAATAAACAAGAGGGGGGATAGAGGGCATCCCTGCCTGATACCCCGAGAGGAAGAAAAGAAAGAAGAAGGAGACCCATTAACAAGGACAACGAAGTTGGCTGAAGATATGCATCCCATAATCCAGTTTACCCCAACAAGGGGGACCCCTATTTGAATAAGAAGGATCCTGATGAAGGTCCAATTAACTCTGTCAAAAGCTTTAGATAAATCCAACTTAAGTATCAGAGCACACCTTTTTCTGGAATGGACAGTATGCAGAACCTCTTGAGAAATGGCAATGGGTTCAAGGATTTGGCGATTTTTAAAAAAACCAAATTGATAGGGAGAAATAGAATCATCGAGGAAAGGTTTAAGCCGCATAGCTGCCACTTTAGAAATGAGCTTATAACAGAGGTTACAGAGAGAGATGGGACAAAAGTATGTAAATGATACAGGCAAATCAACCTTTGGGATGAGAGCAAGGAAAGTGGAATTGAAAGCATGAGAAATTATGCCTGAGATTCTGGAATATTCCACCACATTGACAAGTAGAGGCCCCATAAGATCAAAGAAAGTCAAATAGAACTCAATCGGCCATCCATCTGGGCCAGGCGCCTTATCTTTTTTGAAGAGTTTTAAAGCCTTTTAAACTTCCAAGATAGTGACAGGTCTAGTAAAAGCTTCTATCTTTTCAGGACTGATAAAAGATGGGAAAAGACAAATCACCTTAAGCTGAGCTTCCAGATTAGTCAAAAGGTCATCTTCAAACAAGGACTTGAAATGTCGAAACCAAGTTCTTTAAGACTTTTATCATCTGAAACCCAATTCCCCGACTCATCTTGAAGACTCCAAATCGCATTGTGATTTTTGCGAGCTGAAGCCACCGCATGAAAGAATTTAGTATTTGCATCCCCTTTTTGGGCCCAGGTAATTCTGCTTTGAAGTCTGGCAGAATTAATTTCATGATCAATCAGCTTTTGAAGATCAATTTTAAGAGAATTTAATTTTAATTGCTGATCATGATCTAAAATTGCTGAATGAGAAGAAAGGAGAATAGAACTTATTTCATTTTCCAGAGCAGCAGACTTGTCTTTCATCTTTAATGCTTCTACCTTAGTCCAAGATTTAACCTTCTCCTTTAGAGTTTTAAGTCTATCATGGAGATCATGCATTGCATCCAAAGAAGGATTTGGTAGAATATGGGGCCATTCAGTACAAACCATATGAATAAAATCCTCATTGACTAACCAAGATTGATTAAACTTAAAGGGATAGGCACAATGACTTTGGTGACCAGTCCAATCAGTACCACAGGAAAATGATCAGATATCCCACATCTATGAGCCCATACACTATACCTTGGAAGTGAGTTGACAAGTTGATCTGATAACAAAAATCGATCCAATCTTTTTGATATACCTTCTTCCCCCATCCTTCCATTCCTCCAGGTAGGACTAGCACATGGAGCAACCACATCCACTAAATGATGGTCAGAGAAAAGTTTTGAGAAAAAAGGACCCAAAGGGTCAGGATGCGCTTTGGAGCCCCAGATCTCAGAGGCATTCAGGGTCAGGTTTAGATCTCTGGCTAATATGAGATTTGGAAGAGAGAGAAGACCACCTGAAGCCACAACATTCCAGAAAGAGTCCCTATTAAGGTAAGGACCATAACAGTTTAAAATGGAGAGGTTGAGGGAAGAACCCCGGATCGAAGCTTTAAGCAGAATACCAGCAGAAGTATGAAAGGCTTTGCATTTAAAAAGTTTCGGATTCCAGCCAGAGAGAATGCCTCCAGAAAGGCCATTGGAGCTAAGGGCACAAAATTCCCAGCTCGGGAAAAGTTTAGAAAAGGCAAATAAAGCAGGATAAGGACTAGTCATGGTTTCCTGAAAGAGAACCATATCAGGAGAGAGAGAAAACATTAAATGTCGGAGGCTTTTTTGTTTGGCCAAGCCCCCCAAGCCACGAATATTCAAAGAGAGAATGCGCATTAAGGGTCTGAAGAATCAGGGGTCGAAGCTCTAAGGACCCGATGGAAAGTCGAAGTGTGAGAACGCTCTGCATCTTTTAATCTCTCAGAAAGCGGAGTATAAGGAGCCTGGACGTAATCAGATGAGTCAAGAGGGGGCTTGATAGGATTTTTCTTCCGTCTAATAGTAACATTTTCAAAACGAATTGAGTCAAGAGGGAGAACCGAAGGGGAAAGAGGTGTCCTATCCGAGAAAATACTCATAGACTTTTGCAAAGAGGGATCGGCAAAGGAAGGGGAATTAGTAGGGCTAAGAGGGGGCGAGCCTATAAGTTGAGGCCCTTTCAGGACAGAAGAGATAAGAGGAGGGAAATCGGCCTCAGAGAATAGAGTAGTGGGGGTGTTATCAATCGGAGGTTCCGAATAAGGGACATAATGTAACGGAATAGCCTCAGAAACTCCAGGGGGATTTGGAGCTGAGAGAGGGTAAAGAGCGAGGGCTGAAGGGGAAGTCTCATCTAATAAAGAATCAGTCTTAGGAGGATCCAGCCGATCAGGCTCCCTCAAAGGAATACCAGAAAGAGGAGAAGAGTTATCCAGGGAAGGATTAATGCCCAAGGGCTCAGAAACTTTTCTGCTGCTAATCACTGAGTCAATATAGGCCAAATCTATGTTCGACACTTCCCCAAATAAAGTGTTAACATTAATCATCTGACCAGAAGAGGAGACATTATGAACCGGAGAAGAACAATCCTGCGAGGGCGAGATCAAAGGAGTATTAACAAAGGATTCAGACAAAGAGCGATTAACAAGCCCACGGTGAAAAGACGGACATACTCGGTGCAAATGTCCAGTCTCCCGACACACACTGCATCTAAATGGGATACCCTGAAAATCCAAATGCTGAATAAACAGTCGCTCATGATAGAGGATCTCCACTTCAGCTGGAAGGCCTTTTGAGATATCCAATTCAACAAGAATTTTCGCCTTCCTTTTGTCAAATGAGTTCATGAAATCATCCTCTAAAGCCACAAAACGACCTATAGTATTTCCAACTCCTTCCCATAGAGATCGGTTCTAGAGCGGGAAAGGGAGCTCTGGGAGAATTGCCCACAGATGGCGTTTTTTCACTCTTTCTAACGCAGGATCAAAGTTAACATGCCATCGATCTAGCACCAACAAGCCATTACCCACTCTCCATAGTCGACTTAGTACCTCAGAAGCGTGCGAGTCTTCTAAGAAGACAAAAACAATCCAGCCCCGAACCAGCAAGCTGATAGCTGGTACATAGGACAGAAACGGTTTCCAATGCTCTGAAGCCCAGGAAACCCAGTCTTTTTTCTCCAAGGATACATATTCCATCCTACCAATTAACGCACGACGACTCAATGCTTCCACCTTGTCCATAAAAATATCCCTTCGAACCACATAGCGATGCTTCCCTTCTTCGTCTCTGGAATCTAGCAGGATCATGGTCCACCTTGTGGGAGGGAGACCCATCATGGGTCTCCACCATCGAACCCAAGGAAAAAAAAAACTTCCAAGAAACGATCAACAAAAACAAGACAAGAACTCAATTATAGTAGACAACCCAAGAAACGATCCCCAGAAGAAAGAGTCATCCGAAAAATGGCTAAACTCTCTAAAAAACCTTTGGGATAACTGCAGAATCGATACAGTCACAGAGGAGATCTAATATCAAATAAAAATAAGAACAGACGGATTCTCCACTCACACCGCAAACAATCCTGAACAAACCAGAATGGGTAAATGAAGGAGCAAACAATCAAAAAACTACTACGACAAGTATGTCCGAAGAGTGAAACGGGTTAACCCTTCTCAAAACCCTTGATCCATTCAGACGGGAAAACAACAAGAGCAGAGAAACCAAACACCACAAAGTCAAAGCCAATCCCCTACCACATTCAGAATAATAAAAAAGAGATACAAACAGTCGAAGGACAAACCCCCGGTTAAAGATACCGAGTCAAAGAAAAACAGGGTTAAACCCTCATCAATTATCCTCGGGTTTTCAGACAGTGAGATGACAAGAGTACAGAAAGCGCATAAGTCAAATCTCTAACAGCCACAAACGTAGCAATCAAACCCTAATAATGCCATATCCTGACAGTCCCTTTCAAAAAAGGATAAAGCGAGAGCAAGGACAGCCAACACCCCCAAAATCGGAAAGGGTGAGTCACAACCCAAACGACGTTCAAAAAGGTGACAGAACTGCAAAAATCAGAAACAATCAAAACGGGAGGCAAGACCGAGCCAAATACCGACTAAAACGAAATTGCAGAGCAAACTTCCCACTTCTTTTAAACTGGTTGGTACTAGTCCTCAATTATGAGGAGGGACTCTAGTCGTCGGTAGCGGCTAAAACCATAGGCCATGCAAACTGTCAATACCCAAGATAAACCTAGAAGAAAGGTGACGAGAGTGGAAGCCCGACCAGACAGACAGAAACCACTGAATACAGATAACGAATCCGAAACAAAACCGAGCCTCAAACAAAAAACCAAAAAAGCCGAGCCCCAGTATGGCCTTGTCAGACCTCTTCCGGAGAACCCCAAAAAAGAGAAGATTGAAATAGAACGAAGACAGAACTCCCAACAAAAGAGAAAATGACCGTCAAAGAAAACCTTTTCAAACGGAATGCAAAACAAAACAGAAACGACCGATAAATAACGGTAAAAGGTACGGCCAGTACCTCTAAGGCGAACGCAGACCATCGACATTCTTCCCAAAGCCTGAGAAAACTCCATCTAGCGGCCTGCAGAGAACAAACCCTCGCTCGTCCATCGTCTACTTCCCCCACCCCATTTAGCTTCCTTACACGTAAAAGGAGTAAAAAAAAGAATGACATAAAGAAAAGGATCAATTATAAAATCGAACATCCCTTATATCACCCTCCCCACCCCATTTTTAATTATATTTAAATTATTTTCAATTATTTTTAAAACATTTGTTATTATTTTATTTTTTAATGATTTTTTTAAAACTTTTATTTTAATTAAATTATTTTTTTATTATTTTTAAACTTTGGCTAATATTTTTCTTTTCTTTACACGCTTTAATTTAATTCGAGGTAGTTTTTAATTTGATTTTTAATTATTTTATCTTATTTTATATTTTCAGCAAACTTTTCATTTAATTTTTAATTAGTTTTAATTTTTTTGAATGTTTTTAATTTTATTTTTTTTTCATATTCAAATTTTACTTTTTTAGATTTTGTTTTATTTTTTATGTTTTTGTTTTCTTAAATCTGTTTTATTTTTAGATTTTTTAAAATGTTTTTTTAACATATTTTATATTTTGGATTCAAATTTCTTTTTTTCTATTTAAAAAAAAAAACAAAAACATGAATATATATTTTTACGCTGTAATTTTGAAATGACTACAATTTTAACTTTACATAAGAAATTGTTCCTATTGGTAGAACCTCTTTTTGATTGAGGTAGATTTTAACAATTTCATGGTCACGGTTTCAAAAATAGTTGTAATTTCCTTCTCAAACAAAAAAAAAATGTGGTTTGCATGGTAGGACCCCTTTTCCATTTGGGTGTTTTGATATCGACAATAACGGTTGTTAAGTCTAGGGTTCAAATAATATGTAATGTTATCCTCAGAAAAAATGGTGTTATCGATATAATCTCTTTTTGATTTGGGGGTTAATTTATGGTAATGACGTACGGATTTGATTGTAATGACACCGACTGAGATTTTAAAAAGTTGTAATTTTAGACCTGAAAAGGAAAATGTTTATATTGATAGTAACAATTTTCTATTCAAGATTTGTTTTGGTGTGTTTGATGCAAAAATATGAGTTTTTATGGCTATAGATATTTTTCTCATCAAAATGTATAATGTGTTTTTTGACCTTTTTTAGAGTTTAAAACATTTTAATTTGCCTATTTATTTATCATCCAGTCATATAAAATTTTAATCCATCGTGATTTCTGTAGGTATTTGCATGAAGTGGAAATGGAACTAATAACTATAAGTAAATCCAATGTCTTTGGTCTATCATTAAATATTTTTATCATCTTTTTGCTGATGATTTTTAGAGAGATGTTTTGTTGTTATTTTTACCGATTTATATTGTATTCTACTATTTGTGCAAAATATGGTCTCACACTTTTTGTTTTCTTTGTGTGTAGACATGATGTCTACATAGGAACTTCCTCTAGCTTGCATGTTGATGACAATGGCTAAGGTAAGTTGTACTCGCCTTACTGAGAAATAGAAGAGTTTGACAAAGTTAGAGTTATGGATTTTTGTGATCATGTTTTATATGCATTGTTTTATTCACTCTATTTAATTAGTTTGTCTAAAATTATTAGAAGTAATTTGGTAGTATTCAAACGTTCTACATAAAGTGTTGGATTGTAATATTAACATTAATTAGGTATTGCATAAAACGTTTTAATGTACATTGATTTGAATATGATGAAGAATGAATAATTGGGTGCAATTATTTATTATGTATGAGAAAATCAATTTGTAATAATCTATTATTTTCATTTTCTTTGATTTTTCATGTTGACATATGGATTATTTGGTGCAGGTCTCTCGTAGAAATAAAATTTGTGTTGGTGTTGAGGAAGAATGCATATGGTTGTATGATATAATATGGCTTCATGGATATGAAATGAGGCAAATGCATATGGTTGTGTTGGTGCTTACATAAATACAAATTTGCTAGGAATTCCCACATTCTATTTATGTATGAGCAAATAATTTTGTAATAAGATTTTATGTTTACTGTCTTTTTAATTAATAAGTTGACTATTTGAAAATGTATCATGTTGTATCTTCTTGTTCTTAGGGTTAACATAAATTTAAATCAATGTTATGTTTTATGTTGTTGTGTTTCTTTCAAGTATGTTTTAGTAGATATAATGGGTATGGGGAATTGAGAGTAAAGTGGGGGGCGGGATATGAGATTCCAGCTTCACATGGTTAGCCCTATTTAGTAAAGAAGAAAATATTATCAAAATAGAGTGAAGCTCATATAAGTATTCCCCTTTGGCCTTTTTCGAGTCAAATACATGTTGATCTGCCTATTTATTTTTCATTCATTCATATAAAATTATTATTAAATCATTGTTTAAGGAGTTCATGTGCAACATAAATGAAACTAAAAACTATTAGTAAATCCAATGACTTTGGTCAATAAAAAATATATGCATTTTCTTTTTGTTAAGGATTTTTAGATAGATGTCTTGTTGTTATTTTTTAGAAATTTATGTCGTATTTAGCTGTCTATGCAATATACGATCTAATACTATTCATTTTATTTGAATGTAGGTATGATGCATGGAAATGAAATTCCCACACCTTGCATGCTAATGATTGTGTGTCTGTAAGTTGTACTTGCCTTATTGAGAAATACACAAGTTTGACAAAATTAGAGTTATGGATTGAAGAACAATTCAATGAATTCATGAAAATGTGGTTACATATGTTACAAATGTGCATTAGAAGTGACTATGGTAAAGAACGCATCTTTTATCTATGTTGTTGCCTTTAATTTATTTCGATTTTTGGTGCATATACTTCAATTCGAAGAATATCACATAACTATACTCTATGGACTAGTTATATTCATTGGATTCCTTCCAATTTCTTTGTTTAAAGTATCCTTGATTGTAAAGCAGCAACCTTGAGACCTACTATATAAAGATGAAAGCACTCAACCTTGAGACTAAATTAATTAGAGGGTTATGACCAAACTTGGAGGAAAAGCTATATTGAGACACTTAAATTGAAAGACAATTCACTAGGAACTAAGTGGAAGGTATTTAATGGCCTCATTAAGTCCTAGTTTTATCCAGTTGGGTACAAAGAGGACTAAGGATCCATTGACACTACTATAGGTATAAACAATTAAAAATAAAAAAAAAGTGTATACTACCAAGTTTAAAAAACTACTACCAATTTTAAAAGACAAATCATTTACTTGTAAATATGTCCCAAGAGCCTTAACGTAGTTCTTAATTATTTGAGTGCCATATAGTGTCTAACAAAGTGAACATGAGAAACCTTGATCATAGTGAAAAGAAGGAGATGAATAAAATAGTTCATATCAAAATACATGCAAAGAAGAACGAGTTAGATGCAACATTTGATTCTAGTTTGCAAGATAAACTTGTAGTAGAGGATTTCACTAATAAGTATGAATGTGAATTCTATGAGCATCCTGTTCAATAATGAATTGAATGTGCCAGCAAGGATGAGGGGTTGAGAGTTACCAAATCATGTAAGATCATATTTCCCACTAGTATTTATTTCATTGATGTAATGGCCATTGGATGCATGTGTAGTGTTTGGAAACCCATAAATGTAAATGAGGTGTGTTATCTTCACCAGAAGATACAACCAAAAACAGTTGATTAGGGACAATAAGTCCTTCATAATTATTTTCTACAAAAGTAAATCCATATCCTTGTAAATAAGTAAAGTGTCCAACTCTTCCTAATGTAATGGAAGTAAATCAATCAAATATTTACCTCCACCTAATTTCAAAAAACTAGGTAAGATTGAATGTTATAATTTTGAGTTGTTTCATGGAGTAGTCCTATAACACCCCATATATGACAAGGATATCTATGCCTTAATAATAATTGTTATAAAATGAAAGAAATATTTGATGGGGAACGAGATCATCATACACACCAATCACCTACCTTTACGACATTTACAAGCCTACAGTAAGCTTCTACAAGAATGACAATGCAAATAGATGGGATTTATGTAGTTGCATCATCTCACCATTGAATATAATAAGGAGAATACTAATAAGATAGAAGGAATGTTATCAAAACTATGAAACCTACAAGCGACATGGACTAAACATCGATAGAATAATTCAAATGTTGAACCTATATACGTTAACTGACGTTCATGTTCCACATCTCTTGGACGTACTTCCATAATTCCTTTTTTTCAAGGAACATTCATGGCATGGCTTAAGGGATGTTCACACTAAATTGAGTCCACATACAAAAGGCATGGGTTCGGTACAAATAGCATAAATTAAATGTTCATTATGTATAGGTTAACTAACATTCATTCCACCTCTCTTGGATGTTACTTCCACATATTTGTCCATGTCATGTTCATGGCACGGATTAAGGGACATTCAAGCCATTTATGATTTATGTTTTTTCCATGTTTTTGATGTGTCTTAAGAAACATTCAATCCATGCATGCTCTATGTATGATCCATGTTTGTTCAATGTTTCCAATGTAGCTTAAGGAACATTGATGCCATGCTTGTTCTGTGCATGTTACACATCTATTCCTTGATGTTAGAGAAATAATCCACCTTAGTACCATAGTATTACACCTAGGAGGCTTTTCATTTGTTGTTTACTTATTTTATATGACCCTACTTAGGATATACTGATCAATCTTGGTCTATTAGGTGATTTTGGCTCATTTACTCACAATTGAGGCACTCCACTTTGATCATCCTGATAGTTGAGGCACTCTAGTTTGATCATCCTGACAACCCATGTACACTCATTAATGATAGACCACTCCTTATGCCTTAAGTCAGGGAATATTTTTTACTAGGGACACTACTGTATGAATGTCATTGTTTTGTGGTCTTCTTGGGAATTTATTGTCTCCTAAAGACTCTCCCACTCATACATGTGTTCACCCATGCCTAGAATGCCTTTATTTATGATCCAACATGCTCCATCCATGTCCACACTTGCATTCATGACTGTTTGGTATGGTTTGGGAGCCTATTGGTCAACCTAGGGGGTTTTAGGGGTCAAATCCTATACTGACACTTGTATGCATCTAGATGGGATCCAAGGGATAACGTGTAACACCCCGATTTTGACCCCGTTTGCATTTAAATAAAATGATGTAAATAATCATGGTGTGGAGCTAGGAAAAATACCCAATTGATTTAAATGTTATGTTTCGGTAATTAAAGTTGGGCTAATGGTATTTTTTTATGCTAGCTAAACATTAAAAAGCTGGACATCATGTTAAATTGCAATTTCTAATTAAAACCCATAGCTGGCTATGTCAATGCAACTAAATGAGATGGGGGCATGATTTTTCCTAAGGATGAGGGAGTGAGGGATTGGAAGAGTGGGGAAATTCGAATTGGGCAGAGCCTCACTTTGAGAAAAATGTTTTATAAATTTCTTGGAAAAGAAAACACCAAAAACAACCACCTTTCCCTCATGCGGCAACGTTTCACCTTCCGTCACGATTGGGAATGGAAATTTTTTTTTGGGAAAACCAATTGAGCATTCACGCAACATCAAGCAAGAAAAATCCATTCCGAGTCTGAACCTTTCACGAATTTATCCTGTCCAGCGATCTGAATCCTTCACGTTTTTTGTTTCCTCTGTGAATTGTTCTCTCTCACGTTTTCCCCTATCTGTTAGTTGTTTTCCTGAACACGATTGCCCTGAATCTGATTTTGTGTTTTTGTGTTGAAAGACCAACAATGTCTGTGTTTTGGTATTTCTGCAACAGTCAGTCTGGCACCGACAATGTTCAGAAATTTGTAAATTTCTGTGTGTGTATGTAATCCCTGGCATCTGCTACGTTTTGATAAATCCCAGGACTGAGATCCCTGTGTGTGCATACATGTTTGGCATTTGAATTGATTGAAGGAATGGAAATAGAGTCTAGACTTGATTAATAAACCTAGTGTGTGAAAGAACCTCACAGACCAATATAGAAGGATCGTTTTCTTCTTGGCATGCCTTGAATAGCACTGGAAGGGAAGTCATGGCCTGAGGGACTATGTAGCAGAGAAGGGAATGCTTCCTTGTGTTGGGTGTGTAATTCTTTAGAAATTAGGCTAGATCTGGTGTGGGTGTTCATATCTTTGGGGTTGAGCTCACTAGCTTAGTAGTTAGTCTTTCCACCTCCTTGACGACCTGATAAACCCAACTGGAATGATGGATTGGATGGTAGCCTGATAAACCCATCTGGAATGATGGATTGGCTGGTAGCCTAATAAAACCATCTGCTGGCTTGGTTGTTTCTCATGTGAATTTGGATAAGTGTAAAACACTGCTTGTGTAAGTATAATAAACCCAGTTGTGTTGGATTGAATGAATTTTAATTGTATCCTTGGCTATGGGTGAAGTCTGATAGTGTTCCTTATTCCTTGGGAAAGATCATGCCCATCTTGGGGGTGGCAGTGTTGTTGAGAGATTAAAGAGCACACTAGCCTATGGTTAGGTGGAACGTTGCAACGACATAGCTGGTTGCGGGACGAGCTTCTTTCAAAGATAAGTATTCTTGTGTATTTAAGTTTTGCAACTATATTTGCTTATGAATTATTATGAAATTATCATGAACATGTTGAATGCATGAATGTGTGGAATTAATGATTTGCTTCTACTGAATATATCATGTACATTCCATTATGCATCTGTTTATACTTATGGATGTTTTATTTTAAGCAATTTCTATATTATGTTCATGGGGCTTAGATTGCCCGGGTTGTTAGATGTTGTTCCATCCTCTTCGTCGAGTAAGGGTTGGGGACGTGACATCACAAATTTTCTCCATTGTATTATAAGTATGTACCATACATATCTACAAGTTGTACAATAATATAAATATCAATTATTGGCACCATCTATGTGTGTTGATTTGTTCTCTTTTACTATGTTCTTGCATATTTTGTGAATAACTTAGATTGTGAATATTTCCTTAGCTCCTAGATCTCACTTTGAACCAATTATCACATTGTATCAGAGCTTTGTGGAGCTGAAAATCAAAACTAGAGTGTTTGAGTTGCTGTTTAGGGCATTTTTCCAGAAAATTTGAGTGTTTGCATTGCAGGTACAACAGTGTTTATGTCAAATTGTGCAAGAAGAATAGAGCAGACTCATGCATTGCTTACTCCATTCAACTATTTTGAATGGAAGGCCAAAATGGTGATGCAACTGAGGTCTAAAGGCCTGTACAGAGTCATTATGGGGATTGAGACTGAGCCCAATTCTTCTATGGAGAAATTGAAGTATTTCAACACACTTGATGAGGAATTTGATATGCATTGTCTTGGTATTTAGAGATACCTTCTCTTCCATGTAGACAGTCTTGTAACAACCAATGAAGTTTGGCTCAAGCTTGATGAGATGAGATGCCATTAGCTCGAAAATGAGCTAATCTCCCCGAGTCCAGCTCACTATGAGTCAATCCAAGACTTATTCAACAAGTTCAACGCATTGGTGCTTCAGCTGAAACAATGTGGCATAGAGAAGAAATATGATCAACTGATCTTGTCTATATTTTCTAAGCTATGGCTTGAGTATTTGTGTTTGTTTTGACATTCCACTCAAGCAAGCTCACAACTAGAAATTGGAGGATGCCTGCGCTAGAAAAAATCATGTAGTCATTGAATCAGGAGTAAGACAAGTTAGTGTAGGGTACCATCAAATTTGCCAAGGATCAATTCCTTTCTGCTGGTGTGTCAAATCAATCCAAAGGAAAGAAAAAATTCAAGTATTTTAAGCAATGGAGAGAGAAAGAGAAGAAGCATTTGGATAAAGAAAGCTCTAGTTCAACTGATGAGGATTAAAAAGCCAAGAGAATGAAGAGAAAGAGGGAGATATCCACATATGGTTATTTCAAAGGTTCAAATCATGAATTATATTTATTCATAAAGAATATGGACATCATGATCCAACTCCTTCTAGAGAATAATATTGATATTCCATAATTTGCAAGAAGAGGGGAGCGCAAGCAAGAAGATGGTAAGCCTTTGCATGCTTTGTGTTCTTGGGAGAAAACCATTTCTCATATATCTATTACATATGTATTTGTTTCTAATTTTCATTCTGGTATATTATAATATGAAGCCTCCATTCCTTTGTTGGAATAAACCCCAAACAGTTCACCAAAGTTTCCTCCAGAAACTAGTCATTTTTCACTAGTTCCCAATGTGTCTTCTGAAATATCTTTCCCACTCCATTATGATACTTTATATTCTGATTCCTAGGGTGATATACAGGATTATATACATATTATGACATTCATAGACTCATTTTCCCAACCATTTGATTCCCAAAATACCCGACAACCCTCAAGTTCACTAGTTGGAAAATCTGAGAATTGCCTAGTTTCCAATGCTATGTCACTTGTGTATGTTTCTTTTATGTCTTGTATGCCATTCATTGGTTGGAAATCCATGGAATTGGAATTGATGAGACCGTTGTTACATATGTATGGACATGATCTCACCACCTATGGTTCAATTTTCAAGTCTCCAGATCATTCATGTTCGCTCAACTGTCAGTGTGATCTAGTTGCCCACTCTTCTCCCACTATGGATCTATTCGCGCATGGAGACACCATACCTATGATATTTTATGTGGTCTATGACATATATTATAATATTTCAGAGCCTCTTGAGATTTTTTATAGATTTATGAAGGTGTTTTATCAAATTGGGAAGAAGATTCATGATTTAATTCATTATATGACAACTACACATAAGGCATCTTTTGTTGAATCTTTTGATGTTATTTGGGAAAGAGTTTGTAGAGACAAATTTTCCATGATTGATTATTCTTCCATATCAGAGTATGCTTTCAAAAAAATGCATTCTTATGCTACTCCTCCATCAACAAATGATGACCATCAAGGGTCCTCTCCACATGTTCTTTGTCTACAACACATTGATGCACTGATGCATGATCTTGGCATCCACAACATATTCACCAAGTCCATCACTAAGAAGTTGTTATTTCATCTCATTCAAGTGAAGAAAAGGACCTATTGAAGAATTTTTTGATCATCTCTTTCATGTACATTCTTGAGGGAGGATTTTCCCCATGAGGTTTTTCCTCTTTCCTCGTTTTACATGGAGAAATACAATTTTTTGTTGTAAGAGGTAACTTCATCCTATGTTGCCAAGGCCTCAATAATCATTTGGTATAAGTTGTACTAAGTTAGGATTAAGGGGGGGGGGGGTGTTAGAGAAATAATCCATCTTAGTACCATAGTATTACGCCTAGGAGGAATTTTCATTTGTCTTGTACTTATGTTATACTGATCAATCTTGGTCTATTAGGTGATTCTGGATCATTTAATCACAATTGAGGCACTCCAATTTGATCATCCTGACAATTGAGGCACTCTATTTTGATCATTTTGACAAACCAGTCATCCTCATTGATGACATACTACTCCTTATCCCTTAAATCATTGAATATGTTTGACTAGGGGCGGTAGTGTGTGAATGTGGTTGTTTTGTGGTATTCTTGGGAATTTATTGTCTCCTAGAATTTTCCACTCACACATGTATTCACCCATTCCTATAATTCCTTAATTTATGATCTAGCATGCTCCATCCATGTTCACACTTGCATTCGTGACTGTTTGGTATGGTTTGAGAGCCTATTGGTCAACCCAGGGGGGTTTAGGGGTCAAACCCTATCCTGACACTTGTATGCATCCATATGGCCTCCAAGGGCTCTACAAGTTGTAAAATAATAGAAAAATTAGTTATTGGCACCATCTATGTGTGTTATTTTGTTCTCTTTTACTGTTTTCTTGCATATTTTGTGAATAAATTAGATTGTGAAGATTGCCTTAGCTCCTAGATCGTACTGTGAAGCAATTCTCAAAATTGATGTTGGGCTCAAGGGATGTTCAATCCATTTTTGGTACACTTGAGTTCCACATTTCAAATTTGGCTTAAGGGATGTTCAAGCCATGTATGATCCATGTTAGTTTCACATTTCAAATGTGGATTAAGGGATATTCAAGCCACACAAGTTCTATTTTTGTTCCACATTACCAATGTTTCTTAAGAGACATTAAGTTCAAACTTTTTAGTTAAAAATGTTCAAAATACATGTTAATTAAATTGTTGTTTCAATTCCACTTACATTGCTTAAGTGACAACCAACTAAGATGTGAAATAGGCATTAGTAGCTATGTTAGTATAATGCAAAAAAATTCCAAATAAGTGTGGAAATAAGTGCAAAATATAGTAGCAAATATTTTCCAATGAATGGTATAGATATACCATGCACTTTATAACTTTTAATCTGATTTTTTTGTGCACTTATGTTGACATACATGGAACAGGTGGTCCCCCTCCTATGAATGATCAAGATCAGATATTAATGATTTGATCGTTCAATCTTACCCATTCATGAATGATGAGGGATTTGTCATCAATCACATGTGAAAGAATATGAATATTCCCTTTAGAATATTTTTTGCCACCACATAAATAGAGTCTCCTACTAGACACCTTCTTTGGTTGCAACCTACACCAAAATGTCCACCCAGACCGCTTTCGAAAACACTACTTGGCATGTAGATCTGGCCATGTGAGCTCTAGTCACCAATCCCTAAGCTTCGTGTTTACATTAATATATATTTTTGTCCTACCTGGAACCCTTTTCAGGTCACCATACTTCCATACCATTATACCATTAGTGGCTTCTCAACCAACAAAGGACGATTTTTCTAACAACCCACATCACCATAACTAGTTTTTCAAATATCAATAAGTGGTTTTTTGATGAGGAGAAAGTAGTATTTGGGTCCCCGTAAGTGGTATTACAATGCCTTTCCAACCTTGGTACTTGTTTTTCAGGTGATCAATTAGTGGTTTTCTAGCACCGACTCACATTTTCATGTGCAAATCACCTTTCTGCGAATGGTCCAAATCCGCCCCACCCTAGGTATGGATCTAATATCAACCATTCAAAACATCACACCTATGAAAACCCTTCGATCAATTTACCCTGAATGAATGATCAAGATAGTGTGCAAGGGATTGAAAGATTCAATACTATCCATTCATGAAAAAGTCCCCAAAATTAAACCGCATGCACTTTCCTTTTTCGCGAATGGTACTAATCATGATGCTCACACTTACTAATGAATTTGAGTCATTCATGGTAAATAACCTAGATTAAATCCCGATTACTTGAAATATGCATCAATGGACATGATATAACGATTAAACCTATGCGATGTAATATGAGCTAATCATGGAAGACTTTGAATCTACTTGTGTCCAATTAGAACCACTTGCCTTTCATCTAATCCTTTCAATCTTGCCACCTATGCACTTGATCTAATGTGGCTAGTTGATGTCATATTATGCGGCCCACTAGGTTTCCCCACATCACAGCTCTTGTCCATGTGGCATTAAATCATCACTTCTTCACATGGCACTAGTAAGGCCACCACCAATTTTCCAAAAAGTTTCAGTTTCATTATATTTGGTGAGGGTCTTGCAAGTGGTTCATAGGTAAAATACACCTATCACTTACACTTAATGGGTGGCTTCTTATGCTTCCACTTTGAACTTTTCTTTCTGACAAGTGGATTCCAAGGAAATACACATGGCATCTTTATTTTAATAAGATCCTGCCAATATTTTACAACTAGCATCATGCTTCCATCTCGACTTCTATCATTTCTACCAATTGATATAATGACCATTTCCTACTTAAATTCTATTAGAACCTATCGTCCATTGTACTCTCACCTTGTCGGCTTATGTCCACTTTGGATTCTTAGTGTTACCAAGAATATTTCAATCAGTGCGAACACAAATTTTTCCCCTATCCTGCATGGTGCAAGTCTAGAACAAAAGGACACATTGATGTATCCTCTCCCCAGATGACTGAGATACTTGAATGTCAAGCTCTCTTTACCTTGAGTTTGGAAGGTCGTCCTTTTTTTGTAGATTCTTGTGCGATCGATTGTACAAGAAAATAACAAGAAAAACAAGACAAGAGATGACCACAACAATATAAATCAATGATCTATACTAATGATCAAGGAAACTAGTAATAAGCAATCAATATCAACACAGATCATTTATGGGAAAGGGAAACATGTTTGTATTAAATATCAGAAATGAAATATATAACCAAATCCTTGATGTTGAAGATTTGATTTTACAAGATATTTGACTTACTCACACACACTACAAACTGTGCAACATCTCACTCACAACCACTCTCTCTTTGCCTCCTATACTAGACTTCAATCCAACAACAAGAGGATGCTATCTTGGTCTCTTCTTCACATGGTCCAAGTATCTTGCTTTTATAGGATAAACGAAGCCCCAATGGGTTGAGATATTTTGGGAGGAAGGTAGGGAATGATCCCTATGGGTTAGTAGGTCGAGTGCCAGCTTTCCCAAGTAGTTAGGATCATCTTCCACAAGATATTTCACCTAGAAGCTTCTCAAATATTTTTTTTCCTTCTTTTGGATTAATGATGCTGTTTACAAGAGGGATAAGTGTGCCAACGCTCTTTGTAGTCATGTGATAGGTGCCACCGATGCCTTATGTCAGTGGAAAAGAAGTGTCAGACCTGTTTGATTCCTTGTGCTAGGAAGCAAGGATCATTAGACTTCCTAGGATTGAGCAGCAAGGCTCCAAAATAATGTTTTAGCAAGGTACCTCAAGGGATTGGAGCATTAGGAAAATTTTTGAGTGTAATC
Organism: Pseudotsuga menziesii; assembly: GCA_001517045.1. Lineage (NCBI taxonomy): Eukaryota > Viridiplantae > Streptophyta > Pinopsida > Pinales > Pinaceae > Pseudotsuga > Pseudotsuga menziesii. The sequence goes on along the minus strand of LPNX011172474.1, from coordinate 15,315 downwards.
GAATGCCCCCCAAAGTATGAAGTTAGAGGAATGTGATAGGTGAAATGATTTGCTAGATATTGATTTGGAATCAGAGGCATAAGAGAAGTAAGTAAAGATTTAACGCAAAACCAGTCACCAACTATTTGAATCAAAATTTGAACATAGCCACTAGGCATACAATGTGGATCCATGTCATGACTCCAAAAAATATTCCATCGCAGCCTGAGGATAGAAACATATTCAAATGAATACCTAACCATTCAGGGTATTCATTCCAATCCCAAATGATATGATTCTATTAATGTGGATAGATGTCATGATGTCAAACATGGTAGAAACCACTTGATTACCGATCATTGATGCATACCGTTAATAAGCACGAGGGATATCATCATTGATGTCAATGATTCCCAAGGTATCCCTGTACATTTCTATGAATGTGAATAGAGGACTTGTAGTTGAACAGTTGACATAATCCTTCAATCAGAGGCCACTAATGAAAAACCACTATTGAAAGGGAGGAAACCTTCCATTGAGGCATGCAGGCTTCAAGGTACTTGATTAAGTTTCTAATTTCAACACCCAAATGATGTGTTGGCGTCAACAGGAATAGAATCGTCGAAGGAGGGCCATGATGTTTCCCTCATCACTGACATGAAACATGGAACAAAATATGATGTTGAAGTGATGAAAACAACCATAGGATTGATTCAGATGTGACTGACTCGAAGGAAGGTAAGGAAACTGTAGATATAGAATGTAGAGGAGGTTTCGCTTGAACAATGAATGACAAAACAAATGATTTGGAAGCATTGACTCAACAAGGTAGATACCTGACGCAATATAATGACATGACGATGCATTATTTGAATTGACTCAAAGGATTTAAGTGACTCACGAAAGTGGATCAACTCGGTGACAAGCTGAATACCCAACTATTTGAAATGAAAATGCAGACATGTGCCATGTTCAAAGGTATAGACTATGAGCTTCCATTAATAAAAATGAAAAACATTCCCCATTCCCTTAATTTCCCCATCATGAAGGATGAGTACCTCTTTGATTTTTAACGAGCTTGAGAAGGGTAATAAATGCTCGATGTAGCTCATCAAGTGATGAGTCCATTCTCATACGTTTTATGAACCTGAGAAAGGAGGGGATCATTTACAGAAATGGTCCTTCATCGTTTAATTTTAGGAGTCTGAGGAAGGTAAACTTAGTCATCGTTTCATGTTTAGAGAGTTTGAAATGACTAAGAAGACTCCAGGGTGGAATTTTTTTGTAAATTTAGTCCCGAAGGTCTGAAAAAGTATAAAATGATACATAGGAGAACTCTTCTAATTGCGATAAAATAGAGTGTACCTTTTTTGTAAATGAGTCTAATTGTTCCAAAAAAGGGGTAAACTATCATTGAATATCTGACCTTTCGAATACTTTTACAAGCATGAAAGAATCAAGCTCACTTGGTGATCTTTTCATGTTTAATGAGTATTGAAAATAGCTTAATGTTGACTTCACAAGGGGTCCTTTTTCATAATCCATTTTAAAGAATATGAAAAGAGCAGTAAAAACACACTCAATACCTCTTCATTGGGTTTTTAACGAGCACGTCAAAGGTATAAAATATGCTCGACACCTTTTTCATGTTTTAAACCAGAGCATGAAAAAGCAATAAAGTAAGCTCAAAACAATTTTCATGTTTTAACCAGAGCACGAAAAATATAAAAAGTAAGCTTAATACCATCTTCCTATTTTTAATGAGCTCGAACACTGGTTGAAAGAATGCTTAGGGTATTTGCTTCATTTTTTAACGATCTTGACATAGAATAGGAACTATGCTCAAAACACTTTTCATGGTTTAGGGAGCTTGGAAATAAAAATAAAATATGCTCAAAATTCATCCAATTGATGGGGTTTTTCCCAAAATGATGTCTAGTGGTTGGTACTTTCCCCCAATATAACTCTCAAGTATATTAAATCCAACATAATGAGTTGATATTGGATACATGCCCCCCAAACTTCATTTCATCTACTTACTCTTTTCTTCATCCAACTAAATATCGGGTTACTCCTAGGATAAGGTTAACAAGAAACATAGGGAGAAAGAGGATCAAGTGATACTATAATGTCTCCATTCAAATAATTGCATAGTAGGAAAATGATCCTCAAACTGATGGACATTAAACAGAGAGGGTGAATAAATGGTTGGAAAGGTTCCTCAGAAACTATATGGGAGAACAACAAAAAGCTTGGACAAAATGGCTACACTAGGGTGAGTTTTGCTACAACACCACCTTTAACATGTCAATAGGGATGCCTCCTTTCAGAGATTTATATGGTTATGATGCACTTACATTTTTTGATATTATATTTGGTGATAGTAGAGCTCCAAAAGCTAAATATTGGAAGGAAGAAAGCAAATAAATTTTAAATCTTTTAAAAGACAATTTGCAGGTTGCCCAAAATTAGAAAAAGCAATATGCAGATAAACATAGAGAGGAAAGGACCTTTCAAGTTGATGATTTAGTGTATTTGAGGTTTCAGCCATACAAACAAACATCTCTCAAAAGGAATGGAGCATAAAAGCTAAAGGCAAGATATTAAGGGCCCTATAAGGTAATCTGGAAGATCGGAGAAGTAGCATATGAGTTGGAACTTTCGGAAGGGAGTAAAATTCACAATGTATTTCATGTTTATTGTCTCAAGAAATATATTGGTCAACAAATTTTCATTTCATATACACTCCCTCCTTTGGATGATGAAGGACAACTCACACTTATTCCGGAAAAGGTTTCGAAGACAAGGGAGAGAAGATTGAGGAGCAGAACAATCAAAGAATACTTGCTGCAATGGAAGGATCTACCAAGTGAAGATGCCACATGCGAAGAGGAGAATATTTTGCAGCATCCAAATATGAAATTTCTTGACCACAATAAATATTGGGTGGGGAGGACTGTAATGTCCCCATTCAAATAATTGCATAGCAGGAAAACTCCATCAATCTTGATGGTTCCCTAGGTTAGGTGGAAACATTGGGAATTTAATAAGGGAGCTAATAAATAGTGTTTAGAAATTAGAAGGAATAAATATTTATTTAATGGAGTTAATTAAATGAATGCAAGCGAAAAATGAAATGGCTATGGAGAATGGAGACACATGGAGACTATGGGGCCCACTCAAGCTAGAATTCCTATGTTAAATGGCATCCTCCTCTTGCAATATCGAATCTATGGGAAGCCTAATGTTTTTGGATGGATTATAAGGTTAATATACTTGTCCATATACTTCATAGGTCTAATTTGGGATGAATTGCAACTTACATGGGGAAAGGAAGAGCCAAATGGGAGTTTCATGGACACTTGGCTAGATTCTCTTTACATTTATGACATCTATGACACCAGTGATGGATATTCTATGATAGTTATGACACAAGTTAGATCTCAAGGCTGACATCTAACATATCTGACATGTCATGCCTGAATAAATAATCTTAGAGGGCGCTCATGGGAGTTGGAGAATGCCAAGAGGCTCCTACTCGAATTTGGGAGAAGAGGGAAGGTGAGGAGAGAGACCACATGGCATAGCATGAGAAGACACACCAATTCGAATTGGATTTGGTGACAAAGTGTCCTCAGAAACAAAACTTTATTAATGAAGAAGGAAAAAAATTACATCACAGAGATGTGAGGGCTAAGTCCCGAAATATTACCTCACATGGAAAACTCGATGGATTTAAATATCCAAAGAGTAACAACTAATTTACCGTTACTGAAACTAACTTAGGGACACCTCACATAATAACGTGAGTGTGTAGATTCCCTTTTACATTTATTAAACTAAACTTCTAAACATAACATTTTGGATCATAATTCCTAACAATCCCCCCTTTTATCCAAAAATTGTTTTGAACAAATACCAAGTTCATTTCTAAACTTATCAAATTTGACCCTTCCAAGAGATTTTGCAAAAATATTAGCAGTTTGATATTCTGATGGACAATACTTTGGCTTGATGATTTGTTTGAAGACGAGAGCCTGAATGTAATGATACGTAGTATCCACATGCTTAGTATTTGAATGAAAAACACAATTTTTGGCTAACTTGATTACTGATTGATTATCAATAAAAAATGAAGTTGCTTCTTTCTGATCAACTTTGAGGTCTTGCCAAATCCTTCTTAACCAAACTATCTCACAAGCGGCTTCCCAAGCTGAAATATATTCTACTTCTGCTGTAGAATTCACAATTGTATCCTTCTTTTTACAACTCCATGCCACTGCAGCTGATCCCATATTCATTAAGTAACCTAAAGTAGATGCCCTGTCATCAACATCTATAGCAAAATCCACATTTGAATAGCCAACAAGATTGAAATTTTGTTTCTTTTAAACTCAAGTCCAAAATCCTTTGTTTCTTGAAGATACCTTAACACCCTTTTAGCTGCATTCCAATGAATTTCTCTAGGTTCCTGCATATATCTGGAAAGTATGCTGATTGCATAAGATAGATCAGGAAGAGTATTCATCAAGTAAATGAAACATCCAATTAACTGTCAATATCCAATACTATTTACATGTCCCCCCCCATCAAACTTAGAAAGTTTCAAATTTTGCTCCATGGGAGTAATTGCTGGTTTACATTCCTCCATTGCAAACTTCTTCAATAATCCAGAAATGTACTTAGCTTGAGAAATAAATATGCTTCCTTCCCGCTGCTTTACTTCAACTCCAATATAGTAATGAAGTAATCCCAAGTCTGTCATTTCAAAACCTGTTTGAAGTTCTAGCTTAACCTGAAATATATGATCATTATTGCTACCTGTTATGAGAAAATCATCAACATACATAACCAAGATGACTAAGTTGTTTCCCTAGATTCGAACATACAAAGTATCATCTGACTCACTATGAATAAAACCAACTTTCTGTAGGTATGCATCCATTTTTGCATACCAAGCTCTGGGAGCCTGTTTCAATCCATACAATGCCTTAACCAGTTTACAAACTTGATTTTATTTCCATGGAACCTCAAAACTAGGAGGTTGAGTCATATAAACATCCTCTTGCAAATCACCATTTAGAAATGCACTTTTTACATCCATTTGATGCACTTTCCATCCATTTTGTGCAGCTAAAGCTAGCACAATCCTGATAGTATTCCATTTTACTGTTGGAGAAATTTTTTCTTCATAATCAATCCCTTATTTCTGAGCAAAAACCTTTGCCACCAATATTGCCTTATATTTATCAATATCTCCATTTTCTTTGTACTTAATTCTGTAAACCCACTTACACCCAATGGGTTTAACATCATGTGGACAATCAACAATTTTCCAAGTCTGATTCTTCATTACTGTATCATACTCACTTTGCATTGCTATTTTCCATTCATCATATTCAACTGCTTCATTAAAAGTAGCTGGTTCAACAAGTGAAAGAGCAAAATTTTCGGAACCCAAATTAGAACTCCATGTACTTGTTTTGCCTTTTTCATCAGACTTAACATCCTGAAGTAACTTAGTTTCCCATTTTGGTTTCTTCTTTTCAATGTTAACTTGATTTGAAACATCCAAGTTATCTTGTGAATAATTCAAAGTATCTTCAACCTGTTAATCATCCTGTACTTCTGAAGTGAAATCAAACCATTGTTCATTCCTTGTCTTGTTTAAGTGTTGCATCCTTATTTGTTCCTTAGTTACTTTTTCCTCTAAATGACTAAGTTGTTTTTCAAATTCTTCTACACTTAAACTTTCTATTTCATCAAAAAACACATCCCTACTGACAATAAACTTTCCATCTGATAGAATTCTATACCCCTTTTTCTCATCAGAATAACCAATCAACATGCACTTAACACTTCTAGACTTTAAATTCTTTCGCTTTTCTTTTGGGACAAGTGCATAACAAAATGAACCAAAAACTATCAAATGTTTGACCATAGGTTTGAATCCATACCAAGCCTCAAGAGGATTTATTCCATCAAGTGATGACGAAGGAGATCGATTCCTCAAATAAATTGCTGTATGAACTGCTTCAGCCCAATAACATGAATTCAACCCTTTGAAAAATAACATTGCTCTAGCCATGCCCAATAAAGTCTGATTCATCGTTTCTGATACTCCATTTTGCTATGGAGTATAAAAATTGGTCAACTATATTTTAATCCCTTTTTCCTAACAATAAGTCAAAAAATGATTTGATGTAAACTCACCACTGTTATCAGTTCTCAAAGTAGCAATCTTTTCCTTTGTCGCTGTTTCAACCAAATTTTGAAATGACTGAAACTTTTCAAACACTTCTTATTTTTCCTTAAAGAAATATACCCAAACCATCCTACTAAAATAATCAATAAACAACAAAAAATATTTAGAACCACCAAGTGAAGTTTCCAAAGGACCACAAACATCACAATGAACAAGATGTAATCTCCTTGTTTCTCTCCAAGTGCTTTTTGAAAAAGCTATCCTTCTTTGTTTGCCATAAATGCAAGCTTCACACTTTGTGTTTTCCTTCCGAAAAGTAGGCAACCCCTTTACCATTCCTTGTTGTTGGATCTGTACAAGACTATCAACATTCAAGTGCCCAAAATGAATGTGCCACAATATGATAGGTGAAACATTAGTTTCAACTAAACCTGCAAATTCCTTCAAATGTTCCTTTGATCTAGGAATGACTGTTCCCTTCATCCTAAGAATATTTCTGTCTTCATAACCTGTCATAACTATTTTGTGTGCATCCCTTTTTGAATTAACCAAAAGAATACCATCTTCCATTACAATTTGATGTCCTAATTGGCTAATGACAACTAAAGACAACAAATATTTCTTAAATGTAGGCACATACCAAACATTAGAAATCAATCTTTCTCCAATTCCTGGCAAGTCAACCTTGACTATTCCTTTTCCCTGTGGCAAATGAATAGAATCATTTGCAAGAAAGATTGAATTTAAATGACAATTTTCATAACTCCAAAAGAAATCTTTCCTGTGTGTCATATGCTGAGTAGCCCCTGTATCCATAATCCAAGCATCTTCAAAATCATTTTTGAAACAATAAGAAGATTGGACAAAATTCGCTGATTCCAACTGATGAACTTGAACAAAATCCATTGATTATGATTGTCCAAGTGCTGTAAAAACATATTCACAATTTTCACTATCGTCTGCATAAGCATAATGTGCCGCTGATGAAGATTCTTTAGATTCTCTTTCTTTTATAATTTTTTCAAATGAAACTCTATAGTCTGAAGCATAATGTCCAAATCTATTACAACGAAAACATGTGACCTGTTTATTACCTCTTCCTCTTCCAGAGACCTATTGGTTTTCTGAAACTCTTCCTCTTCCAGAAAACGGTGATTGTGTACTTTCTGATTCTTTAGAACCTCTTCCTCTTCCGCGGCCTCTTCCTCTTCCAAAACCCTAACCATGACCTCTATTTGAATATTGAAAATAATTCTGTTGTTGTTCATTTGCTTTCTGATCATTGCCCTTTTGATGATTACCTGAAGACTGTTTGCTAGTACTTGCAACCAAAACATCTTCTCCAGCTTGCTTTGTTTCACCAAAAGTTTTATCATGTGTGGCAAGTAATTCACTTAGTGTGTCAAAAGAAATATTATCCAATTTATTTGTAATCTATAAAGTTTCCAAAAAATGCTTATATGTCTCAGAAAATCCTGCGATCAAAATGGTTACCATCATGCTATCCTCAATTTTATTAAAACCAGCTCTTGAAATTTCTTGTTTGATATTCTTCAATCTAGAAATGTACTCCATGATATCACCTCCTGAAGACATTTTTTGTTGAAACAACTTCAATTGGAGATTGATTTTCTTAGCTTCACTTTGAGAATCAAATAAATATTTCAATGTCTTCCAAGCTAACAACGCACTAGAGCTATTTTCAATATGCACAAAAATATAATCAGAGACAGTACTGTGAATTAATGCTAAGGCCTTCTCATCTTTTAGTTCCCATTTTTCAAGTTGATCAGGAATACTCAGTTTGGTAGGCTAAGCATTATAGACACCCTTCCACAATTCATTGTAAATAAGAGTGATTTGAATATGACGACTCCAAACTTTATAATTTTTTGATCCTTCCAACTTGTCAGATTCATTAAAAAGACTTACAACTTTAGACATTGTAAAAAAAATAAACACCTTATAACTCTAGAAGATGTGTATAGCTCGAAGAATTAAAAAAAGAAAGCACCTTATGTCACCAGAATAAACAATCACCTTATATCACCAATAGAAGATTTTATGCAAAAATATCACCACCAACATGAAAGCAAAATTATGCATCAACAAGAGTCACCATGAAATAAATACTGCAAGAAACACCACACACCATGCAAAAGAGAGATATAGGGGCTTGTCCTTGACCCACTTATAGCCTCAAGAAAAGATTTTGATAGAGCTTCACTTTGCTCTAATCAAACCTTAAGTGAAAATACAAGTACTCCTTATGACGCCAACAATGCTCCTTATTACTCCAATGCCCAATAAAAAATGCACCTTATAACTCCAAAAAATAACAAATCTTTATAGGTGAATTGGAGAGATATAAGATTGTTGAGTGGGAGGTCACAAGTTTCAGTCCCATCAACTCCAAAAATAACTTCTTCTTTTTTTTAAAAGTTTTATTTCTCCACCTTTTTCTTCTTAATATAAAAAATCTCCAAAAAATAAAAATGAATAATAAATTACCTTATCTCTTCGAAACAACTTATTCACTTTTCAAAATATTACATAAATTTTGAATTAAATGAAAAGTGAAAAAATTATACAAGATTGTGAACTCTTCTATCTCTACACTGGAATTTTGCTGGTTCTTTTCAATGTTGGTTTTCTCTCTTCAATGCCTGCTGGTTTTCTGTCTTCAATTCCTGCTGGTTTTCTCTCTTGAATGCCTGCTGGTTTTCTCTCTTCAACACTGGTTTTCTCTCTTCAATGCCTGCTGGTTTTCTCTCTTCAATTCCTTCTAGTTTTCTCTCTTCAACGCTGGTTTTCTCTCTTCTACACGCTGGTGAACTCTTCTCCTCCACGCTAGTGTCTCTCTTCTACACCCTGTGAAATATTCTCCTCCACGCTGGGTTATGGTGTATGCTCTACGCTGGTCTTTAACGCTATGCCCTTTTTTTTTTAAAATTCACTTCCACAAATTTTTTTAAATAATCTTTCCTTCAAAAAAATATTTTACTCTCTCCAAGTAAAATGAAAAAACTAGGTCAATAAAAAACCTTTTCTGCATAGATTCTTTTTTATCCCAAAATAATAGGAAGCATTAACTTACGGTCAAAATTTCACTATTCCAAAACCTTGAAAGTCACCTTCTTCAAACAACCTTTTGCACCTTACGTCCAGGTTCCAAGTAGACCAAGCTTCAACCGCGTGCTCTGATACCACTTTGACAAAGTGTCCTCAGACACAAAATTTTATTAATGAAGAAGGAAAATAATTACATCACAGAGATGTGAGGGCTAAGTCCCGAAAGGTTACCTCACATGGAAAACTCAATGGAATTAAATATCCAAATAGTAACAACTAATTTACCGTTACTGAAACTAACTCAGGGACACCTCACATAATCACGTGAGTGTGTAGATGCCCTTTTACATTTATTAAACTAAACTTCTAAACACAAAATTTTGGATCATAATTCCTAACATTTGGTGTCAAAACCCCAAAATTTCAAAAAAATTAAAATTTTTTAAATAGCATAAATATATGTTAATACAGTCGTTTAAATACTGATTAGTTAATATTATTAAATCTGCATCTGCAAGATCTTTAATTTATTTGGAATGCTAGATGAGTATATTTTCAGTTTTTCTGAATGTTCTCTGTTTGCAACAGCAAGGGGATTTGCTATGATAAACTGGGCTTACTTAGCTGCAAAGCTAACGCACACAGTTGTCCTTTCTCTTACAGATCTCAGGTAAAGTTTTGGGATTGCTGCTAACAGATCATTTTAAAGTAAAAAATATCATATGCTGTTACCAAGTTCATTCAGTAGAGAACTATCTAAATAGATCGCATGTTAACCAGACTATTCAGCTTCTTACAGGTATAGCCTCCCTTATTTTACTTTTGATAAAATAGCAAAATTGATGAGTAAGGGTTAAAAGACACTAAGAAAAGATCGTCATTTCCAGTTATATCTATGATCCTTTCAGTTGAATAAACATTTAGAAGTAAAGATGGCAGTTTACATAAATTTCTTTTCCAACTATTGCCTATAATTTCTTGAATTACAAGCGCTAGGTAAAAGCTGCAAAAGTAATGTTCATTAACGAATTTAAAGACTGAAAAGAGGTTCTTACAGTTTTTAATGTCGCCCTTATTGAATGGTTAATATCACCAGCTCAATTCATGTAAATAAACAGAGATCTTTGAATAATTAAGGTCATAGACATTTATAATAATATAAGTCATGATAAATGATCTACTTCTCATGTTGTACATGGTCACTCTTTGAGAAAATAAATCCTGATAATACCACTTGACATGTAAAAGTATGGGATAGACTCCTTGTTAACATTATTATATTAAGGTAATTGGTCGCAAGGTATATACTGCATAAATTATACGACCATAACACTACACTTAAATTTCATTAGTCTTGTAATATAAGTTCATTGATTTTATTATAATCAAATGAACTAACCTCAAGTGAGGTCTCAAATATAACTTCTACATCTCAAATATTAAACTAGGTTTATCACATAACAAGAGTCGACTTTTAGATCATGGTTGCAT